>PYAF01002576.1:590983-644731 GCA_007407185.1 Glycine tomentella
GTTTAACTAAAAATCGACTTTTTACTTTTTTTATGAACAAAAAATTATTATTATTTTATATTATTTTAAAAATGTTAATTTTAAAAATTAAAACAAAAATATTTTTTCATAGCTTAGAAAGTAAGAATATTTAGAAATATTTTTATGCGTAAAATTCACCAATTTTTTTTTTATTTTATTTATCTTCTTAAACCAACCACAAAAATTTAATGATTATATTTTTCTCATTTTTTTTATTTCTACTATACTCTAACAAACATAAAGTAAACTGAAAAAGTAATAAAAAAGCCAACGATAAATTAAGAACTAAAAAAACTTTAAATTGATAATTACCATATTATAAAAAAAAAGTCAAGGTTAATTAATAAAACTTAAAAAAGTTATAACCAATAGTAGGTACTATTTTCCTTAAAGATTAAAGGTAATTGATGGGTGACGTGGGGGAGATAGTGTCGTGGGGGTGGGTCGCACGCATCACATATTTGTGCACCGATCTGTGCTGTAGTCTAGGTCATCCTACTGTCTCCGTACGCTCCTCTCATGTGCAAACTTTTGTAGTACTAATAATATTCAACCGACATACATAGCAGTAACATGTTACTCCCTCCAAACTTCCCAAGCTCATGCTTTGTTGTCTGTCTCTTCCATCATCAACTATCAACTGTGTATGTCTTTCTTGCCATTAATCATGTATTGCAGTGAATGGCCCCTACCAAATGTCAATCTAGGTTGCTAAATGTGTAGCTGATACATACGGATGAAAATAAGTCAAATCGTTTATTAAGAATCTTTGGTATGATCTAATCTACTTTATTTATTAAAAATGTCATACTAAGATTCTTAGAAAAATCTGTTTAGATAAAAAGTTGAGACTCAAACTGAAAAAAAAAAATGTTAGACCTATCAGACCTATTTATTTATATATATATATATGACAAAATTATTAAATAAAACTTATGATATTTTATTTAGTTTATTTATTTTGTTTATAATATTTTGTTGAATACTTAAAGTGTTTTAATTAATTTTAGCTTATTTTTTTCACACACAAATTAAAAGAAAAATATTTATTTTTATTTATATTAAATTTTAAAAAGTGTTATACGAATTTTTAAAATTTCATTAGTCATTAAATTTTTTTATATATAATATTTATTATAAAATAGGTTTTTTAATAAGTTCGTTAGGTCAAATTAGACTTTTAAATAAGTCTGATCAGGCCTATAGAAAAAACCTATAATATATAAATAGATCATGCCAAAGTTTATATTCTTAAATCAGACTAAAACTAGACCTTACCAAATTTGACCTACCTATTTTCACTCGTAATTATATATTAATTATTTAAACTTCCCAAAACTACTTCTAACTATATATAGAGATTGACATTTTAATAATATAAAAGTGACAGACTAAAAAAAAAATCTTCAATTTTGAATTGAATGTAATGTCTATTTTGCTTATGTATAAACATATAATTCAGTCATATAGTTCATGACTAACTTCTGGCAATGGTTCAACTAGCTAGGTAAGAAATGCCATTATATCAAAATTCGAGCCAATAGTGCAATTTATCAATGTGAATTAACATGGTTTGAAGAGTAGCATAGTAACACTTGAGCAACAATTAATATTCTTTACTTACAGGTTATTAGAAAAAGTATAATTACATATTTATCATAATAAAAAAAAACTAAAAGCTTAAATGAATATTTTTCTTATGAGTGTATAATTTTAAAGTAAATAAACAGTAAAGATCTAAGAAGCAAGAGTAGTTTATCCTGTCTATTTTTTAAATACTTTTCGTTAACAAAAATTTAGAGAGAGGAGATATGGTATGTCATTTTAAGATGGAAAAAGCCTCCAAATTTAAGAGTGTTCACAAAAAATTACATTTATCATTTTGCCTTACTTAAAGAGATGAATAGAGTTCAAACTTATAAAAAGAACAAATTTGTAAAGCAAAATAAAATAAAGATCTAAGAACTTCTTTTAATTTTTTTTATTAATTAGCAAACGGAAACCTTTCGGATAAAGATAATGGTATATTATTTCAAAATGAAGAAATTTTTCGAACTTAAATAGAAAAACTACATTTATCTTGGTTATATATATATATATATGTGTGGAAGTTCAAACATGTAATTTATCAAATTTTTTATTTAGTGTTTAAGAATTTTGGTTATTAACGATGTTGAGATATTTAAGTGAAAATTCAAAAAGAAAAACAAATGCAATGTTCGATAATGTCGAAAAGACAGGAAAGAAAATTGGGGAAGGATTAGAACAGTTGATTATTTGGTATATAAAAAGAAAGAGACTTGCATGGATAACTTTTTTGTGATTTTTGTGAGGCCCACGTATATTTTTTATTCTTTAATATGGCAGGAAAAAAAGGAAATTGTTTGTATGAATCTTGTATTTCTTATAGTTTGACCTATTTTACGAATCTTTTAAATATTTTTTATTAAAATAAAGGTAACTAGTTAATTTAGTATTTCTATATTTATTTTTTATTATTCTCTAAAAAACTGAGCAAAATAAGAAAATGCATCTTATTTTTATTAGACAATACTAGTGCTATAAAAGAAAATGATAATATAATTTTTTTTTCTTTTCTATTGTGTACGTTCCCTTCTTTAATGTGGAAGAGATTCATGACTTCAGCTTTGTTTGTTGTTTTAAGTGAACCAGTCAATGTCCAATATAATGAGTTGATGACACTGTGACACGGGATTGTCATCCCTTCAACTTGTTTTAGAACATAGGGGATCTCATCCCGTAAAATTAATTTCAAATTTAGTACTCCATTTTTTTTAAGATCGAATTAATTAATTTATCTTGACTAAAAAATATTTAATTCAATTAAAAGTATTAAATTTATATTTTTTAATTATTCTTAATATTAACGAGACACGCTTTTTTTTTTCCAAATATTTTCATTGACATATTATTCTTTTAATCTCTCTCATTATTATATATTTATTGTTTTATTTTTTATTGGATGTGCATGTGAAAAGGTAAAGAAAGTAAAGTTAGACTCCCAAAAAACTTAAAATATTAATGTATTTCATCTGCTATTTATTGATTTAAAATAAATAACTCATAATTAAACATATTTTTTAACGTAGGATAAAATTAAATTGGTTCTTATAAAATTAGACTAAAAAATTTCTAATTTGGTTATTATAAAAAAGGATTGGAAGAAGTAATTATTAATAAGGTTTTTTCATTCTTACATTATTTAAAAATAATTTTGAACTTAAATTAAATGAAGTAAATTTATTTAAAGGATGAATTTCTTTCTGGTTATTTTTTTCTGATGGAAAAATATCTACTACTGCTCTACAAATTAAAATCTATAATTTGAAGAGTGAAACTCTTATTCGACATTCTCTTCTATATTGATGTGTTTGGATTATTTATAATGGATACGAAATAATCTCTTGAAAAAAAAACCCGAATGGAATATTAATGTGTTTGAATTAATTTTTTTAATAAAAATATTTTTTTTTATATCTTAAGAAAGTTTTGAGAAATTAAATGTCTTGAAAAAGGATATTCAAACATTTTTTTACAACATGCTATTACACGTTTATTTTAACTTATTTAATTTATATATATATTGGTAGTGTGATTTTTTTGCGTAGACATTGAATAAGATTTTATCATTTTATTTATTAATATGATATGCTCATAGGGTAAATTTCTATTAGATATATATTTGTATAAAAAAAATTGCAGTACTATAAATCAAACTTAAGTTTTTATATGACCGAAATCCCGGCCTTCTTTACATAATAGATGTATATAGATTACAAAAGCTATCAACTTGTCACATCAACTTTCAATTTTTAACGAAGTCCTGAACAATGGCATCAAGTATAGCTCTAAAACTGCTGATGCCATTGATTAAACCAAACACAAAATAAAGGTAATTTGTGGGCTTCAGAATCCGTTAGCTTGGATTAAAAAAAAAATCTTTTTTTTTCCTTCCTAAAAAGGGTATCAAGTTGATGTATGCCATCCACGAAGTCACTAGATTTGATCTAATCCACAATGTGAAATGTCAACTATTAATATTGCGCCATCTGTAAAACGAAATGACGCAAATGTTAGGAGGCCACCTGAATGCACATCACAATGGATTTCATGGCCTATTTGCAAAAGAACCAGCTAGTTTTCTTGTTTGTTAAGCATTTGAAAGCCTTTTTCACTTTCATTTATTATGTGCAAAAGAAATAAACACTTTCTCTTCTTATCACAAAGTTTCTAGAAAGCCAATTGTGAAATAACACCTACTTTGGCATTAAAACAAAAAAGATGATTAAAAGAACGAACAACTTAATGCATGTAGGCAACTCATTCCAACTTGTAAGTTTGTATTGATCAATATTATTACATTGATATTTTCCACAATTTTCTTTCTTTGTTTTAGTTTTTTCATTTTTCAGTTTGTTTAGGTTGTATGGATGAGCTTTTCCACAAATGGACAATTCAGTGCGTATACGATGTTATGCAACTTTTGAATGGAAAATGCACTTCCATTCTTAATTTTTTAAATGAAAACAAAAATGTGTTATGATTGAACAATACAAAGATTGATTAGTATGAATGAATCAACAGAGGGAATGGGTTTGGCTTTGATTAATTTTTTTGGAAAGGAGAAGAGAAATTGAATCGAACTTTGCAATGAAGTTCCCTTCTCCGATCCCATGCTAAGTGGGTCTAACCTGCCATGGCGTCACCCAACAAAAGGAACAAAATTTGTCACATAAGCATTCCATAATTTTTCTTAGTTTAGAACTTAGACCCCACCACCACATTCACCAACCCATGGACACAAGCACAGTGCACCCACTCATATTAAGGGGACAAAAATGGAGAAGTGAACCAATGATCAATCGTTAATTGGCTATGTACAACAGCAATACATCATGTCCTTCATGAATTATATATCCATATAGAAAAAGTGAAAACCCATATGGAACATGTTCAGTTTGAATATATATATTAGGTCGGAGAGACTTGCTGGCTTCGATTGAATGAGTGCTTCAGTTGTTTGGTGATGGTGCATGGAATTCCATGGCCATTTTTTTTATCTGTAGGATTAAAAACAATATCAAAAAGTTTATAATACTGACACATGTTCAATCAACTAACCTAGACTATGGAAAAGTGTATCATACAAAAACAACATGAGTATCATAAATTCATTAGTAATATTCATCATTATTTGGAAGCACCAAACAAAAGTTTTGCTCCAAAAGGAAAAGGGTTGGATCTTTTTTAAGTTTGTCTGGCATAAATTCATAAGGCCACTGTCTTTCGCTAACAAAAATGGATAAGCTCGCAGTCATATGAGTGTGACGGTGCAGTGGTGCACTATCAATGCAAAACCTATTCTCTTTAGCAGAAAGCTACACGCATGTGTTATATACACACGCTCATGCATCGCTATCATTATTAATAGCGTATAGACCTTGCTACAAATACGAATCCTTCTTTGGATATGGTGGATATAGTACCCACAAATCTTGGATATATATCTTGCTGATTTTGATCCTTCCACGTACAAGCAATTGGACCACAGCATGTCTAATTCGTCTCTTTTATTCGCTTTCAGATAATTTCATTAATGGCTTAAGAGTGTATTGGAGAATATATACCCCAAATTTTTTTAGTCCACAAGAAAGAAACCTAGCTGAAAAACTTGCAATGTGATAAAATTAAAGAGAGGGCCAAAACAAGCATATAGAGACAACTTTCAATCATAACCATCATTGCTCAACATAAGAATCTCACGTGTGTATATAATATATATGCACTTCTTTTGGGATTCTATGGCTTGGCTTGTCTTCAAAGAACAATAATGCACGAAACATGTAGAGTATAAGATCAAGTATATACAGCAAAATAAAGATATTTTTTGCCATGAAAGGAGGCTAGAGATAGGCAGGGATACCTAGTCACTTGTTGTGTCCAGAAGAGTGTGCTCATGAGAATCATGACATGTTAATTTCACATTTTGGAAGCAAGATTTGGACAATCGATGACTATTTCTCTATTTCCTGAGAAACATTGAAAATGGTACACCTAAGATTTTAAATAACGGCTGTCGGTGTTCCAGCATTGCAGATTATGCGGATCAAAATTTTAAAGCTTACGTAAACCTATAGCATATTTTAGACCGTATCCAAAAGATTTTTGAGATTTAATTTGTAATGATCTTTATATGCTCTGTTTTTCTTTTAGTTATTTTCTAATGAATTTTCTTGAGAAAATAATGAAACAATTTTGTCTTAGGAATGAAATTTCTAAAAAGAAAAATAAATAAAATAAGATTCTTGAACATTTTATAAATATATTTTGTTATTATTATTTTTAAATAATACGTTCACTGTCAATTATTATAAACAAAATTCAGTAAATTTACAATTAATTATCAAGGGAAAGTTTAATTTTTCACTCTTTACATTTTAATATTATCAAGAATATTTTATTCTTTTCCACAGATATGAAAATCTTTTTTGTAAAAAAATTTTATTTTCATACCACTTTTACATGGACGCGCGAAAACACTCCATGTACCAAATTCCACCATATATCCTAAATTAACGACCCAAAAAAATTTGGACTCGGGAATCAACGTAGACCAACCTTTCATAATAAATTCCATTTCTACAAATATATTAATCTCTCAAGTCTCAACTGCTTGATATTTAAATAACGGTGAATAAAACCCACCGAAAAGGGGGGTAAGTTTCATAAAATTAACAGCCCAAACTTTTTGTTCTTTTTGGTCTCCCACTGAAAGCAACATTTTTTCATATTTACTAATGTTAATTTCTCTCTCCCAATCTAGAAATGATATTTTCCATGCACCTTTTCATAATCATGTTGATCCACCAAGAATCCAGGTCTTTCACGTTTGGAGGTTTTCTTTATCAGAACCTAAGAGAAAAAGACACGCCCATCTGGAATCATACGGCACCGGCACAAACATCTTTCATTTGGTTTGGCCTTTTCTTACAACACAAAATTCAGCCCTCGTTCCCAAATATTTTCTTTTCAATCATATTGTTCCCTTGTTTGAGGGGGTACGGCTGAAAACTTTGATCAAAACAGTGTAATTACTAACAAATATTAGGGCAAAAGTGCATCTTTTGCTATTTTTTTTACCTCAACAATCAATGTGAAACGGGCCATAATTTCAGGGGAACAAAAAGAACTTATTGTGATTTTTTTTCCATGGAAAATCAAGGAAGCATGGTCGCATAAACTGTGCTTAATTTGGAAGTCACAGATAAATCAAAGGATAAGCCGCAAGTAACATGGCAATTGAAAGTCAAACATCTCCTAGCTCCTTCGTTACCCACGATAATAATTTTCTTATAAATAAAAGTCTCTTCTTCTAACTCGGAAAGAAAATTCCTTTTTTTTTAAAAAAAAAAAAACTCTGAAAGAAAGTCAAAGATGTTTGTAACACATTCTTACATTTTCCCCTCCTTACAATAAGTATGGAAATAATTATTTTTTCTTTATTTGTGAGAATAAAAGATAATATTAGAGAATTTTAATAATTCACCCATTCTATTCAATTAACTACCCTTTTCAGAAGTATGGAAATAACTAAGGTGTCACAGGAAAGTTATTTTTCTCTGTTTCCGTGTGATTTTTAACCTTCATTCAAAGTCCAAATTTGATTTTCAATTGAATGACATTCCTTTGGTTTTTACACGTGAACTAAAGGCAACATATCTACATTCAAGGAATTTTTTCCTCTGATATTTGTCTGTTAACAGTGGTTTCCAAATGATTCACAGGAGATGTGCATAGATGCACATGCACTAATAGGGACTTGCAATTGCATTCAAAGTCCTGAGTTGAATTTAAACACAGCGACATCCCTATCCCTTCGTGTTTCCAGGGTGAAAAATGCATTTGATCTTGCCGACGATTTGGTTTCGATCCCACCTCACACTATCGCTCAATCATGCCTTATCATATTATATGGCTAAAAGGGTTTGGTTATGACAAAGACCAAAAGAATACATCTTGTAATAATTTATTTAAACACAGGATAGAGTGGTAGTCTTGTTTTTATTTTACTGGGGAAAAAAAAGAATGCCCCCAGCTTCTGTTATTTTTGCAAGTCAAACATATCTATCTTGTTTTAACACCTGTTAAATAGTAACTAATTACTAATATACTAACCTTTATAATCACGATCCTCGAACCTCAAAAGTGTTTATCCAGCCAAAATAAATTAGTAAATAATGGCAAGCAGACCAAACATAACTTTATACTCAACTTAGTACTCGAATTAAATTTTCTTTGCTTCTTTCCATTAAAGAATATATTTTATACATAATACATAACTCAGTACACTATATGCATATCCCGCTATATTACATTGAATTGACAAAATATTCAAAGAGGGAAATGAATATACTGCTAATTATTTATTTTTCTGCTGAACCAATATTTCCAACTCTTTGTTGCAACATCTAATTAGATGACATTGAAAGATTACATGACTTCTCCCAAGGAAAAACGCTTTCTTCTACCTGTAGGACAATGTCAAGATGAATATAAATCAGTAGCCTGGAAAAGCAAAGGGATGGATCCATTAGTCTCCATTAAAATTTCCGATCCTTTGGTGATGTTATCTTCCCTCCAATTCCGGCCTGACGCATCATCTCTGAAACATACTTACTACTGTCATGTTTCTAAAAGGATACTCATTTTAAAATTCATATAACTAACAAAAATATAGGGGCAAATATAGACCAAAACAAAAACAATAAAGGGATAAATTAAGAAAGGATTTACATTCAGAAATAGTTTAAAATTAATTTAACCCAGGATAAAATTTAAGATAAAGCCTAATGTCAGCAAACTTTAATGTATAAACATGTGCCTTGCAGGTTGCGTTTCAAATAGAATATCTGCATTTGATTTTCTAGCAAATCTAAGGAAAGAAAATCAGCCCAGACGATTCTTTTCTAGCATTAAAAAGAAGGTACCTGCTTTAACCTTTAGACTTTTGGCAAATTACCTGCTAAAGTTTTAATTTTGGCAATTTACCTGCGTCAACTTTTATCATTTATTCTTCCAAACTCTTTCCCAACTTTTGGCAAATTACCAAGACTCAAACAAGGAACTGAAGGAAGCATTTGGTTCGAAGAAAAACCAAACATGATGACATGTTTGCTATTAACGAAGTAAAAGATTGATGAAAATAGTATACAGCTAAAATGCTTAAAGTTCAGATGGGTAATTTACAAAAGTAAAACTTTATGAGTAATTTGCTAAAAGTGCAAGAAGTAAATAATTTGTAACATTAGTAATTAGAACATCTTTATTAGTAGATCCCAAATTGGGATCTTAGACAATTTTTTAGTGAACCCAATAGTGCCACATAAGATTGAAGATCTCTCAAGATCTCTCCCATTTTATTCTTTAGTGGTAGATCTCATTTTGAGATCTTAGGGAGAGAGAGAGGAAAAAATTTTATTCTTTTTTAAACAATGTGCAGATCTTTGAGAGTTCTTCTACAAGAACTCATTCTCTATGTTGGAGATCTCTTCACCTCCTTTATTGAGATCTAGTGAAGATCAGATCTTGTGCTCAAGATCTGGCACTACAAATGCTCTTAGGGATCCATTTACGATGAAAATAGTTACAGCTAAACTCTTAAAGTTCAGATAGGTAATTTAAGAAAGTAAAACTTCAGGAGGAATTTGCTAAAAGTGTAAAATTGAAGTGAATAACTTGTAACTAGACACAAAAAGATAAATGCTGAAGAAATGTTGTATTAATAATTGGAGATCCATTTAGGAGCTGTTTGAGTAAGTTTATCTGGAAACACTTTTAGTAAAAGAAAATAAGAAGAAAAATGAAATAACTTTCTCCAGAAGTTCAAATTAGCTTATGCATAATCTAATTTGTAAAAGTTCTCTCGTAGCAAGTTGGAAGGCTCGAGTAAGTAAGAACCTCCAATTGTTATGCACATTTAGGAGAACTATAAACCTAAAATGTAATCAGTTCCAAACTGCAACCTGCACTCCTGCAGATGGGTTGGTTATCAACGAACATGAATATTTCTATTTATGTCCTCTAATATTTTCCATCAAGTTTAATTATCCCAAATTTTCTAAACTTTGTACTCTGGGCGTCTCTAGCTAATTTATACTGAAACTGTGTTTGGACCTAACTTTAGGCTAAAAGATAAAGGTCCTTAAACTCTCAATGAGAGTTCCATAGGACCAGGCCCAAGTCCATTTGTTATGGACATTTCCAAGTTCTGTTCAACATAGGCAATGCCTGCCCCAATCTTTGCTAAGAGATTGCAAGGTTTGATAGCTCATTTTGTAGCTGACCAAATAGCAGGAAAGAAATCTATAGTCTTTCAAAATGACTTTAGTATGTCCATATCATAAACATTTTATAATCAAGGGGACCTGGTATCTATAACCCCTAAGACTATATTCTAAACGAAAAAATCCACCACTTCTCATCCTTCAAAAAAGAGAGAGAAAAACGCAAACTGCATTTTATAATTGTCAAAGAAAAGAGAAAACTTGCCTCGCTTCCATTCAAGCTCTTCAACCAATTCTTCCTTCCATTTCCTTTGCCTCTCAGAGAAGCTTGAGCTGCAAATGAAAATATTTTCAGTCTTCAATTTCTGTAAACTGGTAGAATAAATAAAATTGCAGCCACTATCAACCACCAGATACATACCTTACATTAGATGATTCCAGCTCAGCATCATGAAGAGTCTCCTTTGATTCATTAAGCTCAGATGGCTGAATTTCCTGCAAAGGTCGACAGTGAGCACCACTAAGCTTTGATCGGTATTTCTTATGACTCCCAGGGCTTGCAACATTAGCACTGCCAACCATTGAGAATCGTCTCCAAGCCTGACTAGCAGACCTGCCTATTGATAATGTTACATTTGAGACATCTGACATAACTTTACTCTTTGCAACTTCAATGGGAGCTGGAGCAATGGCTGCATTTGATATGTTACGGAATTCTTCATAAAGAGGTGTTTGGAGCTTCTTCAGTTCAAGGGCCTAATGTAATTCATTAAAATAAAATAAAAAAATGTTTCTAATTTTAACGTTACTAGATTTAAACAAAAAGGTAAACAAAAAAAAAAAAAAGGTAACAATCATTGAATAATGCTATATTGAAGTCAACAAATATATGGTCTCGTATTAAAATAAAACCTTATCATCCAGGAAGGCTCTAATTTTAGACTCAGTAACTTCATCATCATCTTCAGTTCCTAGAGGCTCACTTGAAAATGGCAAGTTTGGTCTGCTTTTCTCCAAATATTGGGTTTCATCAAAATTGCAGGGCCGGTCATCCAAAGGTTTGCACATAGGATTGAAACTCTATTCCAGCAAATATATCAGCTCAGTGTTAAAAAATTACTAATCATGACATGAAATATCCAAAACAGTGGATGAACAAAAAACAAACTTGGCACCTTCATATCATCAGAAGCCATTAGAGATTTAGATTTTACTGATGAATCAATGAAAAAATCATCTTCATCCATCTGACACATGTCATCATCATTGTTGCTTGCTCTCTGGTAGGAATCCACTTTATGGTATACAGTTGAGAACCGTATGCTATCTATCTGAAAAACATCCTTTAAGCCTGTGCAAGTTGATCCCTGGACAGAATCCAAGCTGCAGAACCAATATGGTATTCCTAGTTGATGCTCCATACCCATGAGAAGTTTCACAAACAATAGAAGATATACTTACAAGTTTCTAGAGTTCATTCCATATGTTGCCATCTTATTGCAAGAGTCCTGACATAGGAAAAATAAACAGGTCATAAAAAGCAAGGGAAGTTATGGTCTATGTCTTGCATCATATATACTTGCAATGTGGACACTAACCCTGATTGAACTGCGTAATATTGAATGAGATCCATGATAGTCGCAGGTGATGAACGGATGCTGCAGATAATAAATAAGGCAGAATCACTACCGTAATTTCAAAGTAAAAGCTAAGTTAAAAAAGCGAACAAATTCAAAATGTATGTTTCACAGTTAGTTGTTAGCTGTTATCTATAACTGTTCTATCTTTCAGTTAACTTCAGTTGTTGGTGGCTTGATGTATATTTAAATCAAAACCAGTTCATTTTTACTGAAGTCAATTAACAAGGGCATCACTTTCTCTCTGAGTTCACGAGTTTTCTCTTGGTTACAAACCTTGATATGGTATTAGAGAATATGAAGGAGAAAATAGGTTATCAATGGATACTCAGGACTAAGTTTAAGGCAGATGGAAGTATTAATAGGCATAAGGCCCATTTAGTAGCTAAAGGCTACAACAGCAAGCAGGTATTGGACTTTTTGGAAATCTTCTCACCAGTGGCTAAGTTAACCACTGCCAGAATTTTATACTCTCCATTGCAGCTAAGAAAAATTGGTCCATGCTGCAACTGGACATCATCAATGAGTTTCTAAATGGTGATCTATTTGAATAGGTGCATATGGAACTACCTCTTGGGTAGAATGCTGCCAAGGGGGAGAACCTAGCTTGCAAGCTCAACAAATTTGTTTATGGTCTCCAACAAGCATCGAAACAATGGTTCCCAAAGCTCTCCTGTGCCATCGTCAGCTCAGATTTCGTTCTAGTGCAGCTCAGTTATTGGTGGCTTGATATATATTTGAACTAAAAGTATAAGTAATCACTCATTCAGTTCATTTTTTTTACCGAAATCAATTAATGAAAGCTTTACTTTCTCTCTGAGTTCACGAGTTCTCTCTCAATTACAAATCTTGTTAGTATGTGATCATAATTGAATATTGTATAAGTCGGGAAAGGAGGGGGAAAGGAAAATGTGCAAAATACCTGTAACAATTCTGATGCAGAAGGCCTTAAATTTGGTTCCCTGTCACCATAAATTGATTCATAGTGATTAAAACTCAAATTATCACATTCATTAACACTCTCAAGTCTCAACCTAAAAGTCAAACTGTACCACTGGCCTTTTCAAAAAGCAAATGTAGTCAGAATAAAATAGTCATTGTAAAGAAATGGTAAAAGCATTATATGTATTTACTTGTGGAAGCATTTCAGCAAAAAGTCCTTTGCCTCAGCAGACAGATGTTCAGGTATGGGTGGATGAGATTTAGTTGTCCCGATATAGAAAATAGCCGACACCTAAGAAAAAGAGAAGTTTAAGTGAAAACATGCCAAAGAACCAATTACATGCTCATGCGCTCATACACACAGATATCAACTGATGAAAGTCAACGATAAAATTAGATTACTATGTTAAGTGAAGCTTTCATGTACCTCCTGGGGATACTGTTGACTCCATGGAGGCTTTCCTGTGGCCATCTCTATCACAGTGCATGCAACACTCCATATATCAGTAGAGCTAAGAACTCACAAGTTAGATTTTGTCCCAAGAATGGCTTATATCTCTAATCAAATCTAATGACTGAAATGAAAGAAAATAGGCTCATACTCAAGTTTATGAGAAATTATCAAACATTATTCCTTTTGTTGCTCAGTTCAGATTTTCCCATAATTTAAACAAGGTTAATGAAACTCACTTCCATAATCTGCATTACAAATTGAGTCTTATCTGTTTACCAGATTTTCACCGGACCTTTTGAATGCCTTGGCAGTGGCTGAAATCCACATGCTTCTTAAAGAAAGAAAGGCATAATTGACTCTCTTAATTTATTTATTTTTTTCTCAAAATCATTTCCAACAAAATGAAAAACAAAACTTCTAAACAAAACTTCATGAGTCAAACAATTTTAAAGAACTCAAACCATTAAATATAGAAGCTTAGTCCAGAACGCAGATCCTTAATAGTTTATGTGGTGATTAGAGGTGGGGAGTGGAGTTGGATGTTCATAGTGAAGAGTGAATGGAAAATTAAGAGGCAAGTTAAGGCCTGTATGGCTGTATCAACCTTCTGGAACAGGAAATGTTCAGTTGGACATCAGAGTATAGCAAATCTCAAAGGAAGAAGTAATGTGAAATAATCACAGTTAAGATAATTAGAAATTAATAAATGAATATCTTATTAATATGCAAACAAAGATAGGTGTAACAATATGGCTACTTAATATAGCACATCATAAAAGTTCTCAAAACATGCCTTCGTTGTTCATTCTAAATTACATTATCCTATTAATATTAATATGTAAACAAAGGTAACTTAAATATCACTACTATATCTTTTATTTTATTGTTCAAATATTACAAATGATCTGTAAATTATTTGATGTTTTTGGTAGGCCTATAAATGAAAATCTTTCATGTGTTACGTTAATAAGAAAAGGGAAGCCAAATGTGGTTCACACATTGCTTCTGTGAGAACTCATTGATTGTACCAAACCAGGAAAATAAATCCACAATAGACGAACTTTTGAAAATATATTTTTGGCTTAACAAGGAGGATTATACAGGTTTCAGCAAATATTCAATGAAGTAAAAAATGACCAGCTTATCGCTGGGTAAGTATTAAAAGATTTTGTTTGTTTATGGTTATGGGCTATGATGAGGGCATATACTTTAAGAAGTCATAACCAAATGGGATATTCTACACCTACACACTTCCATTAATGTGCCTCAAAGTTTCACCATGTGAATTTTTATAGTTTACAGTATATTGTTACCTCACACTCACAGCACAGGTAGCCCAAACCAATGGCCTAAAAATTGCTAAGTTGTATTATGTAAAATTATTCGTAGGAAACATTTCCACTTGAGACTCAAGGGATCTGGAAAAGTTTTCTGATGAATAAATATTGAGAAAGGATGAAACCAAGGATATACCCAAAGCAGCAAGTTTTAAGAGATCTTAGCTTTACAAGTGAGCTGCATTTTCCAGAATTCACTATTTTGAAGGCTTAAATTTAACTATCATGATTGACCAAAATAAAAAAGTTGCCAATCCTTATAATAAAAAAAGGAAACAAATTGAGGAACTAAAGAAAGAATATCACAAAAAATTAATGTAATATACCCTCTTAATCAACCACTCAAAATTGTTAGGATCTTATGATTCACAATTTGAATCTTACAACTCAAGTAGAATTCGGCTACCTACCAATTCATATCATAAGATGAATCTTAAATTACTTTTTATCTTACAATACATGATTGAATTTGTGCAACTTCGTATCATTGATATGAAGAAATTGAAGAAACACTTCTAAACTTATCCTATTTGATTATTCCACTACTTTATTTGTCTCCCAATCATTCAATGCATGTACTCTATTTAGCTATTTGATAGTTTCGTTTCCATACTTCTAAATTAAAGGCTTTACAAACTCACATATAATAAATTTCGTTTCCATTCAATGCTTTTGTCAATTTCTAGTTTTAAATTTTTTACATTAAACACTATATATCGGGCCCGTTTCTGTAAGCCTTTAAAAAAACATTTTAATAAAATAAGTACTTTTCTAATTTTTTGATGTGCTTATCTAAACTTTTTTAAATAAAAAACAAAAAACATTTTTTGCTTTTTTTAAGCAGAAACTCCTATTTTCTTCTTAAAAAATCACTTTTTAAAACCACTGCTTTTAGAATCACTTTTTTTAAGTTTAAACAAACGAGCTCATCATCTATATGATATATTTGAAGTAATTTTTCATTGTCTCTAAATTTTACGATTAGATACAGATTGTGATTCAAAAATTAGCTTGACAGTTCGCATTCCTGATAAATGAATAAACGTTTGTAATTGCTGTGACATAACAGTGCAGGCCTCAATATAAATATGGATACAATATGTGAATTTCCCTATATCACCATGTCACAACAGATAAATCTTTCCTTTCTCTCCATATACAAAAATATTTTTTTAGAAACATTTATCGTGACAAATAAACCTCCAAAAATACTTGATTGTGCCATTATGGTCAATTTTTATTAGTGTTAGTCACATACTTACATTGTATGTCCTGTCTGTAAAATAACTTCAGGAGACATCCAATGTGGTGTACCCTTCATTGACTTTGCACCATTGATGGTAGCCTATATCAATCCACAAAATTCAGATGTATGGCCCAAAACAAGTTACACAAAAAGCTTGTAAGATCATAATGAACTAATAACATCAATCATACCAGTTCAACAACTTTCTTGGATGCACCAAAGTCAGCGAGTTTAATGCACCCTTTGTTATCAACCAGAATGTTGGCACCCTATATCCAGCAACACATTGATCAACATGAGAGAGACAAACACCAAGGCAGAAAATCTTATAAAAGTAAAAGCACAATACCTTAATATCCCTGTGAATAATCCCGTTACTGTGAAGATATTCAAGGCCCAGTAAAAGCTGTTTTGTATACATTTTTATAACCTGATAAAAAAATGAACATTGAGCAACAAAAGAATCAGAACGCGTTAAAGTCTCTATGTGCTTCATAAAGAAATAATTAAATAAACGAAACAACCACCTACGGATTCAGGGAAGGATCCAAATTTCCCCAAGAGCGATGAGATAGATCCACCAGGAACAAACTCCAGCAGAATATTTAAGGAATCCTCCTCTCTAGCGGTTCCCAAGTATCTCTATGAAAAATAAATAACAAAGCAAACAGGGGGGAAATGAATTACTATATCATTAAACACCAAGCAATTAAAATACTCTGACTCCCATACTCACAACAATATTTGGATGCTTAAGATTCTTGAGAAGCTTGATTTCTTCTTCGAGCTCCCGAATATTAGCCTAACTCAACGAGGCAGAAAGAGATTTTTTTCCACATCGTCAATCATCACGTTGAAGTACATCAACCAGCTTACACAAAACAAGAGTAATACTGTTTTACACATAACACATAGGATGGAAAGTGATGCACTAATAGCATTATCACTTATTACACACAATGATCACCAAAATCACTTCCACAAAATGAGCACAATAATACTAAAATTAATCACGTAGAAGCGAAACCACATTTTACCTGTGTATTCTCCTTGAATGCGCTACCAGGTGCAATTAAAACCTAACAGAAACCCATAAATTAAACAATTAGAACTCAATCGAAGAAAATTAAAGCAAAAAAAAAAAGTGATGAAATGGATATAGAAATAGACCTGTTTGATGGCAATAAGCTCCCCGGAGTCGAGGTTCATTCCCATGTAGACGTGACCGAAGGCGCCTGAACCAATCAACTCGCCCTTGCGCCACCGTATCGGAGGAGGATGTTCGAGTGCGGTTCGTGATTTGCGAATGGCGGAGCCAAGCTTGTTGGCGATTCCGGCAAAAGGGGAATCGTCACCGCCGGGTCGGAAAACCAAGGAACGGCGAAGGGAGCCCAAAAAGTCTTGCATGTTTGCGGCTAGGGTTTGGTGAGAGGGATATTGTTCATGTGAGCATGGAAGGAAGGAGATGCTGAGTTTTTCAAAAGGATACTTGCTCGCTCGCTGGACACTGTATCCTAACGGTTATCTTCTTTTGACTTTTGTTTTGAATGGCCACATCACATGGTTTGCCCGTAATTTCAATGCTTTATGACCCACTATTATAAAGTTTTGTTTTTATTTTATTTGTTAAACAGTATGGTACGTAATAAATAGATAAATATAATAACAACAAACATTTCATTCTTTTCTAGTTATAATTTTTATTTCAAAAATCTTTTTTCTTTTTTATAAGATTTTTCTAATTTTTAAATATATTAATTATTGTTTTTCTACATATCTTTGTTTAATTATTCTCTTTTCAAACATTAATAAAAAATAATTAAGTGAATAAAGAGAAAAAAATAGTAATATTTAAAATAATAGTATAGATATAATATTTTATTTGTTAAAAAGTATGGTATTATATGGATAAATATTCTATAAAAAATAGATAAATATAATATCAATAACCAATAGTATAAATATAATTGTTTTACTGTTGAATTAATAAAAAAAGTATGGCATAACACAAACAATAAAATGGACAAGACAAAATATCAATTTTTTTACTTCACAAATTATAGGATAATTTTTATTCTAAATACAAAATACTCAAGAGATAAAAATATTTATTTTTATTTGTCATAAAATAATTGATTTTTATTTTTTTATCCGTATTATTCATCACTTTTATTATTACTATAATCAATATCATGATATTTACTATTATTATCATTGTCGTTATAGATGTCTCTTTATCAAATTTAATTATTTCTTTAAATAAAATAAAATAACCAAAATATTGAGAAATTTATTATTAACTACATATTTTATTTGACTTATTTTAAAAAGAAAATATTTACTTTGTCAAACTTCTCACAAAGTTTTTTAAAAATAAATAATTGCTTAAAAATATTAAACATTGTCAGAGTTGAAGTAATATGATACAAACTTTTTTTAAAAGTACTTTTTATGATAATTTATGTAAAAGTCTATTTTGTAATACAACATCTGCATAAAATATAAATTTATTTTTCAATAAGCTTATAAGCTTGATTATTTACAGTACGCCAACATGCTTACTATTCAAAAGGTAAACAAAATAATTTTTTAATATATTTAGTAAGATAATACTTAACTTATCAGGCCTAATTTTTAAAATGACTTAAAACATTATATTTTTAACTAAATAAGTTTTTATAAAAGTATTGCCTAGTTAATTTCGTAAAGAAGATTGGTTTATTTTGATCTAATGTAGATTATGTATAGTTCCTATCAAAAGATTTGACTTATTTCTATCAAAGAAAAAAATTACTAATTTTATTTATGATTTTAAAAAATACATTATCAATATATTTAATAATAATCTTGTAGCTTTTACCATTAATATTATTATCATTATCACTGTTATTGTTGAAATTAATAGGTACCACTACTGTTATCAACTCAAAACTAATTTGAATATCAGTCAAAAAGTAATCTAAATATAATTATGCTCAAACTAAAATAATGAATTGGTAGTTATGAAATTGATTTAATGCACACAATAAAAACTACACTATACATAAATTTCAGTTAGAATTTGTTTGGGAGAGGGATTTTGGAGAAGGGAGGGAAGGGAAAGGTTTATGTAGAGGCATCTTCTTATTTGAGAGTTTTAATTTTTGAAGGTAAAGATTCGAAGATTTTCAAAACTCCTCTAAAATTCTCCAAAGTCTTAAAATTGTTATTCCCCCTATTTGGGGGATTTTTAGAAGGAAAAGTAACTAAAATTATTATTATATCAGTCAGTGTTAATAAAATTACTATCCTACCCTAATAAGTGTAAAATATATAATGCATTAATTTTTTAAATAAGGAAAAAATTGTAAAAATTTCTTATTAACTCTCTGTTTCCCTCTTTTGATATATATTTAACTCCCAAACAAGGAGAAATGAACTTTCCTTATTTTCCTCTTTTTCCTTCCCTTCCCTTCTCTTGAATCTTTTTTCTTCCCCTTCTCTCCTAACTCCCAAACAAAGCCTTAGAAGTCAAAATAAGGGAAGAGAAATACAGGGACTAAGAAATTTGGTCAAAAGAAATGGAGTTTAGGAATAAAAGATTTAGGATATTTTTATCTATATCAAATTTTCTTTGGTAATTACACGAGTTTTTCTTTAAACTGTAGTAACTTAGTTTATACATAAATTAAAATTAATTTCTGGTTGAATCAAATGAAAAAACTTCTATAAATTAATTTTAAGTTACAAAAAAGTATTTCTCTTAATTTCTTTTCTTATAAGTATTTATAGAGAAATTTATTAAAAAATCATACACTTCAAGTTCTATAGAAACTATTTCATTTAACTTCTTCATAAATCAGTTTTAAATTATAAATTAATTAATTTTAATTTATTAGAGAAAGTTAAATCATTTTGTTATTTTTGTAAGTTAATTCAGTTTTTCTAGATAAATATCACGAAATATCATGTAAAATTGTAAATGGGCAAGAACCTATTTTTCTTTGATAGTTGTCTGTTGTTAGTTTGCCTATCCCTTTTCCTCATTAGCGGTACTCTATAAAGTGACACAAGCAAAGCAACGAGAAAACCCCATACGTTTCAATTCCCAAGTCAAGTGTGAAGGTTGAAATTCAACATTAGCGTTCAATTCACCCCAATCCTTACCCAATTTCTGTCCTTTAACTCATACCCTTCCTTATTCAATCCATGGGTTGTCTTTGAAACTCCTAGAGTAAAAGTAAAGACAGTGGCTTTTTGTTTTGTATCCTTCAAATCCCAATACCCTTTTGTCTAACAAGCCTAAAGTTTGCGTCTTGTTACTCTATTCACCTTGTGTTCGCTCATTTGCTTGTTTGGGATTGCTGAGAAAAGAAGATGCAACTTGATCTGGAATCATTATCAGAAGCTACTTCTGGTGCCATTGGATCACTTGTTAGTACCACCGTCTTGTACCCGCTTGATACTTGCAAGACCAAATATCAAGCTGAAGTTCAAGCTCACCATCAGCGAAAATACAAGTTCCATTCTTCGCCCATTTTAACTTTTTGGGGTCCCCTTAATTATGTAAACATATATGTACTTGTTATTGTAGTTCCTAGGTTGGGTTGACTTGTCATATGCAAGTGATGATTATAGTAGCATGACTTTATATTTTTGTTCATTTTCCATATAAGCTAGCTTGTTATTTAATATTTACTATTGTCAGACAGTAAGTGACATTATTTACAAGGGCATTTGTTATCTGTGATTATAACCCAAAATTAAACAAATTAGGTTCAAGTGTTTGTTTGGATTATAGAGCCCTTTTATTTGGTAAAAATGAAGGGGAAAAAAAAAACTGGAAATTGGATATGCCATGAAAAGCTGGTCATTTCTTCACACACTAGAAGATTTTGTTCAATACTGAAAGCCAAAAATGATAATAATAACTTTCCAATTACCAAAATTGCAGGTGGCAAGATAAACTAGAAAGCAGGAGGTTTATAGTGAGAAGAGTTGTACTTATTTGATTTTGTTGCTCTGTGTTGTGTAGGAGGATTTCTGATGTTTTTTGGGAAGCAATTTCTACTCGTCAGGTGCTTTCATTGTACCAAGGCCTTGGGACTAAAAACGTCCAGTCCTTCATTTCATCTTTCATTTATTTCTATGGATACAGCTACTTCAGGAAGCTGTATTTGAAAAAAACTGGATACAAGTCCATTGGAACAACAGCAAATTTGATTGTTGCCACTGCTGCTGGGGTTTGTACAATAGTAATAACACAGGCAAGCATAACTGTAATTGTGTTTTGAAGAAAATTATATAGTTAGTTACTTAGATGTGATGTGCTTTTCTGTAATATTCCAACTGATTGAGCTTTCTTAATTTAGCATGAAATTGAGTTTTTTTTTTTTTTTTCTTTCCGAGGGTAATTGCCATTTTGTGGACGTAACAAGGATAGCTAAGGTCAATATTTGGCATTTCTAGTATGTGATCAACAAAAGTCACCTAAGCTTAGCAGTTGTTGGTTGTGGTGGGGATTCGGGCAGTTTTCCTGGTTCAAGTCATAGCAAGAACTTTATCTGTTGAAAAAATAATATGATCAACCAATACAGTTTGTTCTCTCAAGTAAATTGTTATGTGATAATATTTGCAAAAGAAACAAACTGATCCATAACTAATTCAATGTACTGTCCAACTCTCAACCTTTCCTTGTTGTTAGGCATGCAATCTTCTGTAATTTGTTGTTGTACTTTACAGCCCTTAGATACAGCATCCTCAAGAATGCAGACAAGTGAATTTGGAAAATCCAAGGGATTCTGGAAGACCCTTTCAGAGGGTACATGGAGTGAAGCATATGACGGACTTGGCATTTCCATTCTTTTAACAACAAATCCGTCTATTCAGGTATCACTTTTAGAATGTATTTATACAAATGAAACCTAGAGAGGAACTGTTTTTCCAGATTAGGTTTCAGTAGAACATTACCAAACTCATACAAGGATTTTTCTCTCCCCAACAGTATACTGCATACGATCAGCTGAAACAGAGAATATTAAAGGGAAAGATAATGAACAGAACAGGTACAAAGTCATCGACGGAAGCACTTTCTGCATTTCATGCTTTCATGCTCGGTGCAGTTTCAAAATGTGCAGCTACCATCTTGACATACCCAGCTATCAGGTGGATGATCAATTTAATTTTGTTTCCCCCAGAACTTTTTACTTGCATTACTGATTCTGGTGACTATTATGCAAAAGAAGAATAAAAAACAATTTTATTTTTGCAGTATATGGTTTCTTGAGATGTATCTGATAGATACCCATTAGTTAGTTAGCTAGTTACCTTATTTAGTTAACTAGGTAGCTGGTTGAAGAAATAAGGCATGTTGTCGATTAATAGAAGAGGGATTGAGAGGAGTTACACGATTGGTGAGTTAGTATTGTGGCTAGGGAGAGTCCAAGATATCTCAAATATCTAGGGAATTTGTTCATTCTTTCTGATCATCAATAACAGTACTTCCTTGGTTTGCTTATTCTGAACCAGTTTCTATCAGTATCTTGAGAGAATTAACTAATGTGATACATTTGCGTTTTCTTTGTTTATGCTATGTTGTGGACTTGCTGATCAAAGTTGTTTTGAATTGTGGATAGGTGTAAGGTCATGATTCAGGCTGCTGAATCAGAAGATGATAAGAGTACAGAAGCTGAGAGGAAGGCACAGAGGACCATCTCTGGAGCACTCTATACTATTTGGAAAAGAGAAGGTATATTGGGATTTTTCAAAGGATTGCAGGCACAGATATTGAAAACTGTTCTCAGCTCTGCGTTTCTTCTGATGGTGAAGGAGAAGATTGCAAAGTCCACATGGATTCTAATGCTCATGATTGGAAGATACCTGTCTGTGAATTCCCCCAAATTGAAGGCAGTTTGAATGTGTGATTAGTATATATTCTTTAAAAATAAAATTCATCAAAGAATGTGCTAAAATTGGCCGTCTGCTATGGAGGAAAATAATGGCAGTTGCAAGAAGTGAGTGTTGCTGGTAGTTTAGATGGTGTTTCTGAAGAAGGAATACGAAAAATGGGAATTCAGATCAATGGAATTTGTCTCATCTAATATGCTTTTCTCTCGTAAGACCTTAGCCTTAAAGTATAATTGCTAACCCATTTCTCTGTTTTCTGTTAGCACCATGTTATGCACCTCCAACTGTACTTGTGGTTTGTATCATTTGGTAAACGCCAAGCTTCCAAGCTCAAAAATGATATTATTGATAATAATGACAACAATAAGAAAACAATCCTTTAGGGATAATGCTTTCTTTCTCCTATTTGTCTCTTGCTTTCAATAGAATTACAATGCAAAACACATTTACACAAGGACCTCTCAATTTCCCACTAGAAAAGCAGTTGTCTTCATTAAGCTCACCCTGATACAAGCAATAGATTTGATTTGTAACAAAATTTTAACTATGAAGCATTCCAATAGCCAACCACCTTTTTTCATAACAGGAAAATGTAACCAACTAAGAAGAGCACTGAGCAGTAAATCAATCCAGGTTTAGAAATCAAATTGGCACCATCAGAACTATAGGGAGCAAAGGTTCCTGAAGGAGTGTTAGTGGTCAAGACCACAACAATCCAGTTATCTTCTGAACCAATACCAATTCCTGTATACTTTGTGTCATTGAGACTATCAGAGTAGAGAGATTTGGTGAAATTAGTGAGGACAAGACTTGGAACCAGGCCAGGAACACAAGCAGGCATTACATTTCCATCCCTTGTGTTGGAAATAGCCAAGTCACACTTAGATAAAAGGTCTGGATAATTGGAAAACTGAGGCTCTGTGCCAGGTACAGTGTTAGCACCTGTGGTATTTGTGCAGGGTTGTTTCTTGAATTGGTCAGCTATTTTTTCAGCCAGGCAATCTGCATTGTCATTCCTTGTTAGAGCTTTCAAGTTTAACGATGCTCGATACTTATTGATACCCTGATAAAGATTGTCTTCCTCATCTGCAGGAGAATGTTAAGGTGAGAGGGCAGTCTCAACATGTCAACTGCAATAATTATGCGTATGCTAGTGAATGTGCACGTGTGCCAGAAAAAAATTGACATGAGAGATTTTGAAATTAATTCTACCCAACTTTAAAACAAACGAGCCGTCAGATAGATGATTTATAAAATGGTAAATTTTGATAAAAAAAAAAAAGTGTATCATCACGTCTCTTTTTACTTTTACTTGAACATGCATGCTATATTTGTTTGTGGTGCATGCAAAACAAATTGCATATGTTATATTATATTCCGTTTTAAAATATTTATCAAACGTTAGCTCCAAAACACGTGGAACAAGATAAAATCTAGTTCGGCACTCAAAGCAAATAATCAAATACATTGCGATCCTCAGCAAACAATCTTTAGACAAAGAAATCCCAGAACAATATGTCTCCTAGTCAGTTCTAACTCGCGTAGGCCATTGAGAAATTAACAAAAGAAATGAATGACACCACTCACAAGACAAATGATCAAAACAATGTGTACCCAGAAAATAAAAAACTTAAAAAGTGGTAGAGTTACGTTAGTGTACTAACGAAATCACTAAGAAAAGTATTAATACACAATAATTGCGGTATAATAATAATATCAAGTGATAATGATCATTAGCTGATTCAAGAGAGGAAGCAAGTACTCACCATCGTCACATTTAACTGGATAGCTTATTAAGAGAATCACAAGGGAAGAAAGGAGAAGCCATAAGAACGGAGAAAACTTGGGCAGCACCATCTGGAAGAAGGAACTGTATAGCTAGTACAGATGTAGATGAAGAAGATTGAAGACTCCTCCTATAGCAAAAATAGTTGCCACTTTTGGACACTTTATGAGGGGTGCAAAGTGCAAACGCAAGTTTCCTTGTGCAGGATTCTTTACTGTTTCTTCAAGCATAAGTTGGACAGCACACTAACAATCACTGATGAAGACATCGCAACGGTAAGGAAAGCGGTTGCTCGTGTTTCATTATCAGATTCAAATTTGTGAATGCCCTTTTTCGCATGCATGCCATGTTTGTCATATTGTATTTCCTTTAGTTGTAAGAAATTTTCTTATGGGACATTAACCACAGTAACTTTTTGTTATTAATTGATTTGGCGAGATTGGCTCACCAAGTTCAATCTTGAATCTTTCCACGAACAATAATGGAAACTACACTTCTACACTCAAATTGAAATTGCATATATATGCAATGATCAATATGTGAATTAAAATCAGAATGTCTTACCTGAATCGTTATATAATGAAGGAATTAGATTATCTGATCTCAATTTTTCTTTTGAAGATAATATTAATTTGGAAAATATCTAATTTTATCTTTGATAATGAATATTTTTTTGTTTTAAGATTTTATCTTTATTTTTTACAATAAAATAAACTTTCTCTCTTATCTTATTTAAGTTTTCCATATATTCAGAATTTTAATAGATTATTCAACCGACCTTTAAATACCACAACTTTAGAATCTAAATAATACATTTTATATTCTTCAATTTATTATTCATATTAAATAAATCTAATTGAGTTAGTTAAGTAGAATGTGTGAGTGTCATAAATCACTTAATAAGTGTACTATTCCTACAAATGAAGAAAAAAAAAAAGTTTTACTTATCACATGACATGACCATGGTGATGATTGTCTGCAAAGTTTAAAAAAAAGAAAAGAATGCATTTATACGTAAAAAGTAATAACGTCTGTCTTAAACCAATTTGGTGCACCGAATAAATTGGACGGATATTATGATGGCGGGTCAACTTCTATTCACTATATAATAGGCATACGGAATGTAATAACCTGCTACGGGTAATGAATCATTGTCATCTTCTATTTTTCCAATAACTTAATGTTAACTTATTAATAATAACAGTTATTAGTAATAAAATCACACCCGCTTTTTACATCCTTAATTCTCGCCTTTTTACATCAATATGTTATATTTTACTTAAATTAAAAAATGTTTAAAAATGATTTTTTAAGTGAAGAAAATTCTAATTATAATATTTATGTTTCTCTCTATATACATATATATAGTTATATAGATTATAGAGAAAATTATATTAAATAAATATTTTTTTGTTGTTAAAAATGATTAAGATTAAAAAATACACATTTTTTTAAATAGTCATTATTTAACATAGGGATGTATTGGATTAAAATTTTAATTTTTTTTAAAAGACTTTCATAAAAAAATATTGTAGTATTTAATTAAATTTTTTAAATAATATAAATAAATTTTGTGAGATTTTTAAGAAAGATAACAAAATCTTGTGATATTTAAGTATGACTTTTTATAACTTATAAAATGTTTTTTAGTATTTAAAAATATACAAATTTTGATAGATTTTTTTAAGAAGGATTTTGATGAATTTTATCAATTTTTTAGTGTAAAACATCTATCGAACAATTTCATTCAAATCTTTTAGATTTTATTATACACTTTTTTCTTTCTTTTTTTTATTGATTACCATATTTTTTTCTATTATCACCCATATCATTTTCTCTCTTTAATATTTTTCAAAATAAGTGTATCTTTTGTATTTCTCTTATTCTTTTGTAATAAAATAATGTCAAATATATTTTTCTCCTCTATATTTTTTTCCTTTGTTTTTTAAACTAAATTAATGTTTGTCTTATGTGTTGTCATTTTTTCCTTATACTTATTACGTTCATAACTTGTTCAACGTAATATTTTCTTGACTATCACTCTTAATTTCATCAACCACAAAACTCAATAATCCACTTATCAATTTTCAATCCTCACTATTCTCTTCTAGTATGTTTATTATTGCACCTTATTTAAATATATCATTAGATTTATCATGAAATCACTATAACAATTAAAAAAATTATAATTTTAAATCTATTTTTCAATTCCAAAATTTTGAATGAGAAAATGTTATTGTAAAAAAGGTTAATATAGAAAGACATGAAGTTAGAATCAATACATCTATTAAAAGATTAAAATAATTATATTAATTTTAATTTTTTATCCAAATTTCATCATTTCTTATTATTTTTTAGTAACTCTTGTAATTTTGAATGAGTTTTTAAAAATTCACACAAAATTATTTTAAATCTTATAAATCTATAAATTCTTTTCAAATCTTTTAAATTTTTATAATATAAATCTATTAAAATCCAAACTACAGTAAAAATCTTATAAAAAAATATGATAAATTATAATATTTCTACGTAATCATTAAAATCCACAAAACTTTTATATGCTAAAATAATCTTTTAAAATAATAATTCACTACAATCATTTATAATCTTAACCAGTATCAATCTAGTCCTTTGATTTAATTTATTAATAATATATTTTTGAAATTTGATTTAATAAATTTTAAAAGTAGGAATCAGAACTGCACATATCCGGCAGTTTATTTTGAAACTGCTAGGGATCCTATTATTCTATATAGACAGACGCGAGCGTATGCATATAATATTAGCAAAAGAATAAATAAATAAATAACCGATTAATGCACTTGTATTATAATAATAGGGATTCAGCCTAATGTTTTACAGAAAAAACATTATTTCAGAAGAAGAAAAAAACTGAAAAACATTATTTCAACAAAGACATATAGAAATAGACCAAAACATTAAAAAAAAAAAAATTAAACAACACTTAATGAAATAAGATATAAATTGATAAATAATATATCTTAGGACAGAATGAAAAAAAGTTTTAAATTTTATAGTAGTTTATATCCATTATCATCTCTATGTTCTATATAATTTATTTTTAATCTTTTTTCTTTTTATCTCTCTTTTTTTTCCCTTATTTGCTTTATTTTTCAACCTTATTGTATCTATTTTTGGATTCATCTACCACCGATCTTAATTAATTTAGGTTAAAAATATTTTTTCAACCTTATTGTGTCTATTTTTGGATTCATCTACTACCGATTCTAATTAATTTAGGTTAAAAATATTGTTAGTGTTGATCCTTTCCATTTTTTAAAAAAGAACGGTACTATTGTTATGATATGAAAGATAAATGATTTTTAATATACTATAATTTTGATATGCATTTCTAATATACAGGTACAGAAAACATAAAAAGCAAAAGAAAAGTAATGTATGATCTCACCTGTCTTAATTTTTTGATATTCAACAAATATAACCGATGTTACGAAGGAGTGTGTATAAGTCATCTATTCTATGTATGGATCTCTCACTAAAATTATCAGGGAGGATCCATACAAGTTACAAAACATGTCCATAGCTAACAACAAAAAACCTTGTCATCAAGGCACGAATTTTACAATATTATATCCAAGGCTGAATAGACAGATAAAGTATAATTGATCCAAAATTACTATAGAAGTAAGTAATGCTTGCAGAAATTTTTAGCGGACTTACTAAGAAGTAATGAACTAGCTTAATATTCATGTTGCAACTACCAACTTTCAATACCTTCCATCTCCTTTCAGCAACTAAAGTCTAAATCCACAAAAAACATAAACGGTAGGGTAGATCTCTTAATGCCGTAAAACTCATTTCCCAGAAGGACCACCATACAATAATTCAAGAAATATTGATTGTGCAGTAAGTGGAGGCTCTAGGAAGCATTCGTAATTGTTCAAGAACATCATCCCTTTCCCTTGCCAAACCGCTAGAAAATTTCTCATGATGACATATTATATCCATTTGAAGTAAAATTTCAGCATGTTTAAGAAAACTCTTCACTACTTGTAGTTCCCCATCTGTTCCACAGAATTGACTTATCCTAATGAACTTGAGATGTCTTGAGAAACAAGAAGGTACAGGATCCAGTATCCAATTTCCTCCTTCATAATTCCCAGACAAACAGATGCCCTACATTTCAGAAATCAGAATCAATTAGCCAAGTATTATACATAGATTAAAATAAACCACAAACACTCAAGGTTACAGGAAAGTTACTGATTGGAAAACTAGTAATTCAAGAGATGGTAATTTCTCGAGGAACTTTGCCAGCGGTCTACAACCAAAATTTATCGCCGTTCCCGGTGAAAGAAATCCAAGATATGTCACTTTGTATAATACAGGCATGCAGGCACATAAATATTCAGAATATGTGAGAACCTAACAAAATAGCAACATTCTATCAGAGAAGAGACACAAGCAGAATTAATCAGCTTTTAAAACAAAAGTAGAACCAATTTCAACCTAATAACAAGTTGCATACCTCAAACGCATAAGGAGTTAGCAATAGTTCTTTTGCACAAGAGATCCCTCTAAGAAGCCTACCAGCTCTTTGAGCAACTTCTCTTAGTCTGCTACTCTCTCCAATGTCATCAGTGCTGCACAAGCCCAGTAATCCCCAATCAAGGGATACAGTGTTATAGATCCAATAGTCGTTTTTGAGTGTACCAATGTAATAAAAGGAGTTGAGGTTCTCTGCAATAATAAAGAACTGACAATTATCACAGTCTGCTAAATTTTCTTTTATATCCAATTTCTTAAGCATGGGAAGAGCTATGGTAACAATTTCAACATTCAACCAGCAGCAGCTATCCAAAGTTAGCTCCTCCAGGACAGGCAAGCCAGAAAATAGTCGTTGAGTGGACTCATAGCCAGGAAAAACAACATACTGAAGAGTCAACAACTTCAAATTCGAAAAGTGAATGGAAGATGGAAGGTTGAGCAAAATATCTGCCATTATAAAGGCCTTCCTGAGTGTATCACATGTAAATAGGCAATGAGGCAATTCAAGAGGCTCTAGATGAATCTTATCTAGTACAAGAAGCAAGTGTTGAACATTTTGCTTTACTGCAGCACATACCCACGAATTGATGCGGGAAGCATCAGTAAATACTTCACAAACCAATGCAAAAATATTTAGATCCAACGGTTTACGGAGTGCAATAACTCTATCCACAAAATCCATGAAGAGTGACCTCTTCTCATTCTTCTGGTTCATATTTGGTGGAAATTCTGCGAAGTCAAGATTGCTCACAAACATCCATTGGGAATTCCACCTTCTAGACAATACACTTGTTCTAACAGCATCTTTCGTAGGAAGTAAACTCAAAATGTGTTGAATGATTTCGTCTGGTAAATTGCCTATCATGTCCCTGTGTCCATCCACATTCACTACATTATGCAACTTCTGAAATTTGGCCTCGCAAGCTGACAAACCTTCTTCCATCATTTTATGGTTTCCTAATGTACAAATGCATCATCATAAGAATACAAAATGCTACAAATTCCAATATTTTCTTCTTTTTCATTTATTTTCTGTTTGACCAAAATAGGACAGGACTAAATCAGATGACCAAAATTGGAATCAAATTCTTTTCACTATTCCTTGAAATACCCATGATTCTGAGTGTGTGTTTGGATGAGTGTTTGCAAAATCGATTTTGAAGTGAAGTAACTTATATTTGGATGCTAAAAGCAAGTTAATAGTAAAACTTCAGTATAAACTTTTTGATCCAACACAATAGCTACCTAAAGTTACTTAAACTCAATCAATTCTGAACACAATCAGCTCCTCAATGTAAAACCGAACATGTAAATATTTAAATCGCATTAACTAGTATCTCAACCTAATGATTCAACGTAAACGTCTCAACTTCAAATCCTAACCCCTATTCAACAGACTAACATTTCACATTAGGATTTCATCAAGCAAAAAACCCATGTGGATAAAACACCCCATCATGAATATGAACAACATAAAACTTTTTAGTGGAGATAAAACCCCAAAATAAAAGAGGGTAGAGTTTATCTTACTACATGCCAATATTTCCAAACTTAGTATACTTTTAGTGCTATAACGCTGTCAGACGAAGTTCACCTCTGCACAACTCAAATTTATATTCACCATATTAGGCAGAAAATGAACATTGAACAAGAAGAATAAAAGAAATGAAGCGAGACGATACCGTGGAAGAGTGCTTGCTACGCAAGTAGAAGTTTGCTTCAGGTCTTCTCCATCCGAAGTTCACTGTTTGCTTGGAATTGGGACATTATACACTATGTTATCCTCGCTTAGAAACAATGTCGTTTACGTCCCAAGAATGTAAACGACAAATGCATAAAGCAACTGTTCGTTTACAAAAATACTGTTTATATCCGCCGACTCACCGTACTGTAGTTAATTTCACCGCATTGTTCATATTAATATTTTATAATGTATTTTTATTATTAATTATAAGTTGTTAAAAATTTAAAATGGGTTAAAATATAATTTTGATTTTTTTATAAAATTAAGATTTTTTATTTTTTATTTTTAAAATCAATTATTTTGGTTTTATAGCATGATGACAAGGAATATAAGAGGATCTATACTCAATTTTTGAATCAAACAGATATTTGTGTAAACTTTTAGTTCATGTTTATCTTTGTCAAGAGAAAGGAAAGGAATCCTAAATATATTATTGTTGTAAATCTCTTTTTGCATCTCATTGAAATATCTATTATGGACTATCCTAAAACATCTCCTTAACCTATTGTTGATCAAAGTCATATTCGTTGATAATAAAAAATTATTAATAGCTAAATCGTTGATAGAACATTGTAATTTCAATTTTTAATTATTAATTTGATTAGTAGAGTATTTAATTTAATAAAAAATTAATTAAAAAATAATGGTTATTAAAAATAGTTCTTTAAATCATATTATTAACCGTCAATTTTGACATGTCTTGAAATTTTTATGGTTAAACCAAAATCTTTATTTTAAAAATATAGAAAATCTAATGTATTTACTATCCTTTACAAATAATTAAAAATGTATTTTTTACTTTTATCTAAAACAAAACTATTACATTATTTTTATTTCAGTTATACGAAATTCTTGGAATGTGAAACTCCAAAAAGAAGAGAAAAAAAAAAGTGAATGCTAAGTTAATGAGATGAGATATGAGAACTATGATGGATTCAGATTTTTTTTAGTGAGGCACATAAATGTCTATGTTATTTTTACAGATAAAAAATATTATAAACTTTAAAAAAAATACATAATAAAAAATTAAAATACTTAAGTTTTTACAAGTTTATTGAGATAAAATGATAAAACTAATAACAATTTATTTTTATCTTTAATTTTTTACCTTCTTTTTTTTAAAAAAATATTTTATGAGACAACTCTTATTTTTTATAGAGACAAAAATAATATAATTATTTAATATGATCAAATAAAAAAAATACTTTTGGGGGGAAAACTGCTCCATATTCACCCCTGGATTAAAGTATAGAATAAACGTTTCAAGGATTCATATGACACTAATTTATCATTATTAATTAAAGAATTAAAAAGAGTATATTTATTGTGAATATTAAAAAAATATAAAAAATTATAAACAACATAATTTTACACATATCAATACAAATATTTCTTCTTTTTTTACTTTCTTAACCAAATAACCTATGGGTACCGATTAAATTGCTATTTTTACTGAGTAAATTATATTTGCCTTATATGTATCTTTTCTAAATTGTATTTAATACTCCTTCTTTTTTGCACCCTGCAAAAAAAATTTAATTATTTGAGACTTTTATTTAACTATGCAGAGAAAAAACATTATAACATGGACGTAAAAAAATTGATTAGTAAAATAATGACAGTTTGTCACATGACAAAAGTTACCTCAAACCAATACATATTTTTTTTAATCAATAATTTCCAAAAAGTTCATAATTGGTGGAGATAAGTTAAAGTATAAGAATTTTATAAACTGTATGTCTGCATGACAACATTAATTCAAAATCATTAAATACAATTCAATTTTATAATTAAAAAACAGGGATAGAATGGATGATAAACACAATATTATCCTGACCTCAAAGGATACTAACTTAAAAAATTAACACATGGTTACTTACATAAATTACTCATGAGATGAATACGAATATGACTATCACCACATACACATATTTTGCTATTATTCCTTATCTACTACAGAACAAACTTTATAGACTGCCAAATTAGAAGAACATCACCACCACATGTCTCTTCTAGTGTCTTCTCCCTATTTTCTCACTTTCGTTTTCTATTTGTAATATTTTATAATATATATATATATATATATATTTAACGAATTATAACTATTTTAATCAATACCTTTTATTGAATGTTTTTTCATGATCAATATAAAATTAAAAAAAATGGAAACTTAAGTATACAATACATGTATTGAAGTTGTTATTTGTACAAGTATATTACAAAATATGCACTACAAAAATTTTAACTTGTAGTGACACAGATAAAAATTGTCACTAAAAGATAAAAATCCGTAGGTATATATATTAAATAAACATTTACCTCGTCCTTTGTGAGAGGCATATAACAATACTTATTTGACTGTCACTATAGTCTTTGATTGTAACTTTAGGGTTTTACATGTCACCATAGCATAAATTGCTATTTAACGTGTCTAGCTAATTCAATGTGTCTGTAGGTAAAAGTAGATCATGGTAATATATATACCCACAACTATCATTTTTCATTTAATGTTGTTTAATTAATTATATTTTTTACTTTAATATTTCACAAAATTTAGCCAATACATCGATTGTTTCAGAATAATTTAATAAACATAATTTCATAAAAGTTAATCATAGTCAGAGCACTATACTATTATCAACAAGCTACCTTATTATCAATACGATTGAGTGGGAAATTTAGGTAGTATGTATGAACTTATAAGTTACAATTTAAGTTCCTCCCCTAAGAAAAAAGTTATAATTTAAGTGTTACTATTGTAAAAAAAAAAACTTTAAGAATTTATTTGAAATTAAAAGATCTTTAATTAATGCCAGTTCATTTAAAAAAAACTATAAAATCAAATTAAAGTGAGGCACATCAAATAATCCTTTTATTTTTATGTCTTAAGTTTTAAATTGTGTTTATTTTTTTATACAAATCGAATCTATGATATTCCTAACATTGATTATTTTTATATTAGAATATTTCTGATTAAAAGAAAATAGAAAATATATTACTAACAAATAATTAAAATATAATGTACTAATAATATAACATAATTTTATCTTATCATCAAAATCATAAATTATCATATATGAAAAATTGATTGATTTTTACATAAATCAAAAATCATTATTTTTACATATTTTTATGTTTAGAATTATTTTTTTACAAAGTTTATAATGATTTCTCCTCCAAGAAAGAAGAATAAAGACAAATGCCAATACCTAACCAAAACTGGCAAAAATTTTCACTTCTAAGCACAAAGTGCTCAAATTCAATGTTTTACTTTTTTTTTTGGCTAAAACATAATATGTTTGGTCCTTAACTTATTATGTTTTAGTAACATGTTTGTTCTTTTATTAATTTAAATCCAAAAGATGTTAAATTTGTGTCACTGGTGACTATGATTCCTTTGACTCTTGTAAGGGTGTAGTTTTTGACACCAATTTCATCCGAAGGTTTTACGATCATAAAAAGATTGTAATAGTCAATAATGTTTATGTCAAAGAAATTCAATCCCTCGATGATGATGTTTAGGGTGAACCTTGTCATTGTGACCGACATGAAAATGTTACCACCATTGCATTCCACAGCAGATGAGTCATAATTGGCTCGTTGATGACACAAGTTTAACATTGTTTGAATTAAAACTAACGAAAAGACAACACGTGTTACTAACAAAATTATAAGCAAATTACACTCGTCTCCCATAAAGTTAACATTTATTACACTTACACCCCTTCCTAAAATTGCATTTCTTTTGTCTCTCCTAAACAATCATCATTACTAACAATGTTAATTTCTTGTGAAATGCCCTAAGAACTACAACAATGCCATGAAAACACCATAAACTCACTCCTTACCTCCTTTGCCTTCGCCAACTACAATAACTTCAGTGTCCCTGCCTCCTTTAACATTATCTATGACCACTTCCATTGTTGCAGCACCCTAACCAACAATCAGTGTTCTCACTGCGTGTTGCATGCGATCACCAAGCTCAACAAACTCTAATTCACCTCCTGTGACGACACATTGTAGCTCGATGGTTGTTTTGTTAAGTACCTTCATCGGATCAATGACCTAACTATGGCGTCACTAGATCCTCACTTCTTTCTCCTTTTTTCTTGTTATCTTTGACGATGTTAGTAAGTTAGAAAATTTTATGTAATGGATGGTAAAAAAAACAAATGTGTTTTGTGTATGAGAAAATAAGAGTAAGATTGAATGTAATAAATACTAATATAAGAGAATGCGAGTATAATTTGCTTAAAACTTATTTAGAAGACTATTTTAAAATCTTTTAAAACATAAAAAACCAATTTAGAACCAAAATATGAATTAGAGAACCAAACGTATATTTTGGCCTTTTTCATTTGTCAAAACTGTTCTATTTATTTTTTCTTATCTAAGACTGTTTTATTCCTCAAAATGAAAAATAAAAATAAAAATTTGATTGTATACCAAAAAAGAAAAAAAAAAAATTTAAATGAAAGCAAACAGCGATATCCCGATGCGTGGCACGCTTATGACTTATGAGATGAGAGGAGTGCAATTTTGGGACTCCAGAGTTCAGTGACTTCAGTCCCATACTCCCACCCCACCCCACGCTCCCCTCAAAACAAAAGAAGGGTTTCAAATTTCAATTCATAACTCCCCAATCGCATAGCGTCGCCGTTTCTACCCCGTCCGATTTCCATTCCCCATTTCCAATTTCAATTCACCTCTCTATGCCGCCGCTTCCCACGCCGTAATTTCATAACGGCGACGCATCCTCCCAAACCCTAACCCTACTAACCCTAACCTCCTCATCTCTCCGAAACCGATATTTATTAATGTTTCCACAAAACGTGATTCTCCCTCCCGAAAACCCTAGACCCGCTGCGTTCGCTTCCAAACCCATGGGCATTGAGATCGCGAAGCCTCCGCCGTCTATTCTCGTTGGCCGCTTCAAGGCTCTCCTCAAGCAGCGCGACGACGAAGTCCGACTCACCGCCGGCATCCCCGTCCCGCCGCCGTCCACCGACGAAATCGTCCAGATTTACGAACTCCTCCTGTCGGAACTCACGTGCAATTTGAAACCTATCATCACCGATCTCACAATTATCGCCGAACAGCAAAGGGAGCACGCCAGAGGTATCGCTGACGCAATCTGCGCTCGGATTCTCGAGGTCCGTCTCCGTTGCCGCCGAAACTTCTTCTTCTTCTACGTCTTGAGATTTGTACAATGTCATGGAATCGTTTATTATTTCGGGTCAAAATTATCCCTCTCTTGTTGCTTCATTTTTTTTAATGTCACAATTCGTGTTCCAATGCTTCGTTTTTTTCAGTTCTGCGTTTTTTTTTATGCTTTTTGCTTTTTTCTGAAAAATGAAGGTCGCCCATAGGCCGAGGGAACGATTGGGTTATACGCTCAAATTGGCCGTTGATTCGAACGTTATATTAAAGCGTAAAGCAAAAATAATTTGTTGCTACTGGTAATTTAAAGAATAGGAAATAGTACAATCGAAATGAGAAGATATGGGGAGTTTCTAACGCATTGTGAAGATTGTGTGCAATGTGTTTGAGGGCTTTTTTCAATTTAAGGAAAGTCAAGGGCATACGAATTGAAATTGAAATTTGGAATACTACTTCTGGAAAGGCTCAGGAATGTCATTAAAGGAAAGATGTTGTTTCAGTTTTGCTGAAATGAAATAATTTCTGCAAAATAAGAAAGGGTTGTTGAATGAACGTGTATTTAATTCCGTATGAAAACGTTTTAATTCTTTAATAAGTATCGGGTCATGCATAATGAGATCATAGTATACAAATAATACAAAATGTAAAGAAATTAACGACTTTTTAAATCACCCAAGTCCATTGTGAGTTTTTGTTGATGCATAGTAGAACATTAGTATTTCTACTTTCAGAATTGGAATCTGTAGTTTATTTATATATCTATGGCTATGCCACTGTCACATGGGAATTCAATTTTTTGTAGATATTCTTTTGCAGGTTCCAGTAGATCAAAAGCTTCCTTCACTCTATCTGTTGGACAGTATTGTGAAGAACTTTGGGCAGGAATACATTAGATACTTCTCTTTACGTCTTCCTGAAGTAGGTCAACTAGAGTTGCTGTATTGTTTTTAATTTTATTATTTATTCCGCAACTGAAATGTCTGCTTCATTTTTTTCCTCAGGTTTTCTGTGAGGCATACAGGCAGGCTCAGCCTAGTTTGCATTCTGCCATGCGCCATCTTTTTGGTACTTGGTCAAAAGTCTTTCCATCTTCAGTCCTGCGCAAGATTGAAGCTGAGTTGCAATTTTCCCAAGCAGTTAATACTCAATCATCCACCTCGAATCCTGTCAGGGCTTCTGAATCATCTCGACCAAGTCATGGCATACATGTTAATCCAAAATACTTGCGGCAGTTGGAGCGCTCGACTGTGGATAGTGTAAGCTTTTTTATGACATCTCTGTCTTCCACACAAGCTATACAAGGAGTCAAGGACTAGGCTGAGTCTTAATTAGTTTGCTGGTACCATAGGGTTGTATATTTCACTAATGGAATTATTTATTGTTTTCATGTAACCATAACAAAAATATTTTTTTTTTGGTAAATATCTCATTTTATCTCATGGTAGGATCTATCTATATCCATCATTCCTTTCCTGCATGTCTGTCCATCTCTCTGTCTTCCCAAAACTTTTCCCCATTTTCTTTTGGGATAAATTATGTTCTCCAAACCTTGTATTTTCTATTTTGATGTTAAGTTTAGCATTGGGGTGGGGGTGGAGGAATCAATGTAGACACAACCCGTATCATGTGATGGGTTGTAAAGCTCTTTGGAAATTTTATTTTATTACCTTTTTTGTTTGCTTACCTCTCGCCCCCTCTTTCTGTAAGAGCTTTTATGAACTATGACTAAGGGCCTTTATGTTTACCATCTAAATTCAACTTTACACAGTGTGACACATGTTCAAATGGAAAACTGGTTAAAATGAATTGGTACAAGCATCCCGATAACATTTAGCAGTTCAAAACCAAAACTTCCATAATTTTACCAAATTTCAAAACAAATGATCACTAAGAGCATGTTTGCTTCCTGGTTTAGGTTGAATGGATCCATGTCCATCAGAAGCTACTACATGTAGCTTCTGCATATTTAAGGTGTTAGACATGGAGAGAGGGTAGTTGATCTGATCCATGTTAAATAACCTGTTCCGAACATGCACTAAGTCCTACACATGCAATCTTTTGTTTATTGTAATTTACTGAATTTTCTAACTCTAATATGGGTTATTTTTTCCCTGATTCCTCTCTAAACTGATTATTCCAGAGTCCTTAGAGCACAGTGACAAATTAAATACTTTTGCCTTCTCTCCCTTTGAGAGCCTCCAATTTGCATATTGTTAATGGCAACAAAATCTGTTGATTGAATAGTATGTCTGGCAACATATCAGACGGACATAATGTATCTGTTTTTCTCTGTATTATTTTTAATTATTTTGACATCTAGGAGATTTGTCATCCTGGCAAGTGATATTTTTCCCTCCCCTCCCCTTCTCTAGTCAGTCATATAGTTTTCTCTTCTCATATTTTATGTTTGGGGGCGAAGGAAGTAAATACTGTATCCATTGATTCTAGGAAGAAACTGTTGCTGAATATTTAGTATTCAATAGAGAAAATTTTCAACCCTTGTTTGCAAGAAAAAATCTTGCAAACAGATATAACGAGTGGCATTGTGACACACTATTTGTTTTATCCACACAGGCTAGTAAGACACATCAATTTTTATCAAGCAGTAGCAGGCTTGGAATATCCTCGTCGTCCCCTTCAAGAATTGGAGTTGATAGGCCTTTGTCTGCTTCTATAGATGAATATGCAGTTGACAATCCTGGTGTTGATTACGGAGTAGCCAAAGCATTAGGTAGAGATGTGGATTTGACTGAATGGCAGCGAAAGCAGTATTCTGGTGATGGTCGTAATCGATTTCCAACTTCTTTTACGTACAGCCTTAGTAATGGACATCAGCGTCAAAGTTCAAGAGCTTTAATTGATGCATATGGCAGTGACAAAAGCCAAGAAACTTCAAGCAGTAAGTCTTTGTTAGTTGAACGTCTGGATAGAAATGGTATAGACAAAGTGTTGTCAACATCATGGCAGAATACTGAAGAGGAGGAGTTTGACTGGGAAAATATGAGTTCGACCTTAATAGACCATAGTAGGAATAACAGTTTATTGCCTTCAACTTTTGGTTTCTCTAGGGAAAGGCCTGGCATTGCAGCTAATGCAACTTTGTCAGAGCAAGATACTAGGAAAGGGTGGTCTAGTGGATCTCAGCTTCCTCCAGTAGATGATTCTTCTGCCATAGCAGAAGATGCATTTGCCTCTTCAACTGTATGTTTCCTCACTTCTTTACTTTATTCTTTCTGATAGATATTGTTTTAGTATGGTTTATGATATTGAATTTGAATTTCCCAATTAAAGTATATACCTCTAATCAGATGCCATTGATGCTTTGAGTTCTAGTGATAATTTTCTGATGATGTGGATTTGGATAGGTTTGTGTGGATAGGCTTAATCAAATGCATGAAATTGTTTCATACTTGTCTGCCAATTGATCTCTAATTTAGTTCATGGATATATTCACTAATGTCACATTTTTTTTACTGTAAGTGGATAGCTTTGTGTGGGTAGGGCTTAATCAAATGCATGAAATTCTTTCATACTTCTCTGGCAATTGGTCTCTTCTTTAATTTTAGTTCACACATTCACTAATGCTACATTTTTTAATAGTAGAATACTGGCTTTTAGAATTGTTTTTTTGGTGCGTACTCTGCATCATTATTTGGCATTGACTACCCTTATTTTATTTTACTAAAAAGTAGAAATTAGTTCAAGGTAGGTTTTCTGTGTATTGTCCTTGCCTCAAAAGAGCTTTTGCGTGAGGATGTGTTGGAGATGTAATATAAAACCATTTGTATCTTCACGTAACAGTTTTAAACTTTAGTAATGATAATTTGTTGTGAAACTTTATTTAAGTTTATTTAATTTGAAAGGAAATAGGAGTTCCCAATAATTTGCTAATGGAATTGGAAATTTTGTTTATTCTTGCTGCAGTTTCGTCGTGCACCCCCAGGTCAGGTACCTGGATCCCAAAATCAAATCAATCATAGCCTGGGCTCCTCTCAACCTCATGATGCTTGGAAGATTTCTCATCATCCGTCCAACATTTTTAGTAATAGGGGGCGAGCAAGGAATCTTATGATCCCTCCAAATGACAACATTCGCAATACAGATAATAACCCATATTGGGTTCGACCTGCAGTGTCGAGGATGGAAGCTCGCCCATCAGTTATGCCAGCACCTTTTGAAATGAGGCCTTCTGTAAATGTGAATGTCATTCGGCCACCCATCATAAATCCGTTGCAAAAACATGTTAGGAGTCAGTTTGATGCAATAAATACTAATCCTATTGCGAACCATGTTGTAAATAAATCTTCATTGAAGCCAGAACAGTCATTTGACAGTGTTGAGAACAAGGATGCAAGTATTTCAAAGATACATCAGTTGCCTAATCAGCTTCCTGGAGTAATTTTGTCCAACCAGCAAAATCATGGGCAGGCACCACAAGTACAGTTTTTTCCTTCTCAGGATCCATCAACCTCACAATTTAGTCATGGGAGTTCATTGCGGGGACATGGTGCTTCTATAAGTACAGCCATGTCAAATCCGTTAACAGTTCTACCATTCCCTTTACCATTTCAAAGTATTTCAAATAACCCTTTACATTTACAGGGTGGAGCCCATCCACCTTTACCTCCAGGTCGCCCTCCTGCTCCATCTCAAATAATACCTCATCCAAATGCTGGTGCATTTATGCCAAGCCAACAGCCAACTGTTGGATATACTAATTTAATTAGTTCTCTAATGTCTCAAGGCGTGATCTCATTGGCTAACCAGCTGCCTGCACAGGTATCTAATATTTATATCTATCAGAAGCTCATTTCTTTCATTTTTTTCCTTTTTGATTTGATTGCGCCACCCAAGGGTTAATTAAATATTTGTTATTAGGATTCTGTTGGAACTGAGTTTAATCCAGATATTCTGAAGATTCGTCATGAGTCTGCTGTTAATGCCTTATATGGTGATCTCCCTAGACAATGCACAACTTGTGGGCTCCGATTCAAATGCCAAGAGGAACACAGTAGTCATATGGATTGGCATGTGACTAAGAATCGGATGTCTAAAAGCCGTAAGCAGAAACCCTCTCGTAAGTGGTTTGTTAGTGACAGGATGTGGCTCAGTGGTGCAGAGGCTTTGGGAACAGAATCAGCTCCAGGTTTTTTGCCAACTGAAACCATAGAAGAAAGGAAAGATCATGAGGAGTTGGCAGTGCCAGCAGAAGAAGACCAGAATACATGTGCATTATGCGGAGAGCCTTTTGATGAGTTTTACAGTGATGAAATGGAGGAATGGATGTATAGAGGAGCTGTATACCTCAATGCACCTTTGGGAACAACAGCAGGCATGGATAGGTCACAGTTAGGCCCCATAATTCATGCTAAATGCAGATCAGAATCTAATATGGCCACCTCTGAAGATCTTGGGCTGGATGAAAAGGTATTTTTTTCTCTATCTATATTATTATGCACTGCATTCTTTTTAATATTCCTTGGTTGCAATTTTTTTATCTGTATGGTGATTATGCATGTCTACATATGCTTCAAGGAATCGTCAGTAAATATTCTTTTTTTCTCTTGATATGCAGGGTGCCGATGAAGAGGGTTCCCAAAGGAAACGAATGCGGAGTTGACCAATGTTAACCAGTTTTGTGCATTGTAACTTATGATTTTCCATTAGTGTATCTTAGTAGAGTTGAATCTTGCAATACCATGGCCGTTCTGCCTAAGTCATGTACATGTATAGTTGAACTGGTAGCGCGCATATTTTCTTGCAGCCAAAGGTTACATTTTAACTTAAAATTATTTCGTCCCTTGCAATTTTGTCCCCAAATCAAAAGCTATTCTTAGTACATTGTTATTTCTCGGATGGGGCGCAGGATTTTAAACTATGCAGCGATATACTATCAGGTTGATCAGAAATTATTATACTTGCTACCGATTAGCTGGTAATTGACATTGAAGTAATTGTTTGGACCTACTGTTTGTATTTTATCGAACTCGTGCATAAATGGGAGCAAACTCATAGATTTATCAATTTCTTCAAATAAGTTTGTTGTGCTAGCCATGTCTCTCCCTTCGCCCTTATTCGTTTTTATAATTCCTATCATTATGGTTGCTAGCTGTCAGGGAATAAAAATACAGGCAGAAGGCGTCGCATGGACTAATTTTCTTTTCATCTAATCTAGGATGAGACATGACATTTTATTCACTTAAAATTTGCAATAAATGGATTTATGACTACTATTTAAAATAGTAATTTATATCAATTTTAAAATAAAGATTTTTTTTTTAAAAAGGGAGAATGTTACAGTTAACATGACTATCCGGATGCATGTTAAAGTAGTTTTTTGTGTAGTCTATATGTGCAATTGCTCCCCTATCTTTCATTACATATTACATGAAGCATAAAGTGGAGAAACATGATAACTAAGTGGTCTCAATAACTTAATAATTCAAGTAGTGAATTGAGTTGTTAAAAAAAAATAATGTTCAACCTTCAATAGTAAAGGATTCATTTTCATGAAAATAAATGAGAATGAAAGTCCTAACCCTTAACCCTAGTTAATAAAGTAAATGATAAATAAAGTAAACGATAAACGTAAAAAGGAGATAGGGATAGAAGAGTGTCCCAAGATTTACATTGACTATGTGAACTTGCGTTGATTATTCATGTCTAGCTTGAGAGTTGTCTACTAAATCAAAGTATTACAAAACAACAAATTTTATTTTACACTCGTATTTGAAACATCCAAGGGCAACATCTTTAAATATGAAAGGAACAAACAAAAATATATTTATCACTTCATAAGTGAAAAATAACATAACTTGGAGTATAGGTGATGAAATGGATTGGGTTGATTGACTCAACTCAAACTTACTTGATAAAACATAGGACTTGGGCTTGAAATTTTGAGCCCAAATTAAACACAAACATTTTTAGTTCGATATGATAATGGTCCAATACGAATTTAGCCAACAAAACTCACCAAAAGCTTGAAATAATAAAGCAATTATAGGGTTTGAGCTTTATTTTAAAGACCTGAATTATATTTGTACTTTTTTGGTCCGACTCATAATAACCCATCGCCTACATGTTGTTTGCTTCTTACACCAGACAAATTTCTAATACACCCAACATAAACAGTGTAATACTGATTTTGCCCATCTTGTAATCTATAAGGTGAATCCGTAAGGTTCTTACGGATTGTCAATCCGTATGAACCTTACATGCTCTAACCAATTGAGCTAGTAGGCCATTTGTATTACATTACAATTAATATCGCTATATACAACATTAACATTTTTAATACATATATGAATGTACACAATAAATTTAATAACAATTAATTTTTATCTAATAATGTATTTTTTACATATATAATTTTCTAATATATATGAACTTATGATTTTATAACATTAAATTTTTTAATGTATATGAACCTATGATTTTTATTCAAATCTATGATTTTTATTTAAAATTTATATATGTAAAAAATACATTATTAGATAAAAATTAATTGCTATAAATTTATTATGTAAATTTTGTGTATTAAATACGCATTAGAAATTTTAATGCTATATATAGCGACATTCAATGGCGGACCTACGGTGGGGCACATGACGGCAAGTGCGGACATAAATTAATTTGCGGAGAACCGGGAGCCAGCTCATGCAGTTGTAGCAATCGGAGTTGGAGAAGTCACCTCTGCATTGGAAGAGCCCTGTCATGGAGATTTGGCCACCATTCCCGTAATGGAAAACTGTTGCAACTTGAGAGCTCACTAATTTGGATGAAAACAGCACGACAAGGGAAACGAGAAAGAAAAAACGGTGTTGCACTGTCAAAGGGAAAGAGAAACGAAGAACATATGCTAGGTTTGTCTTATTGGGCCTAATTTGCTCTCTGTACACCCTTTTTTTCTTTCTACAGTTTCATATTACATTTTTAAAATGGGCTTTTGAGTTTAAATATAGGTAATTGCTATTTACAGTCTTTTTTATTTACCATTATAAATAGAATGATGATGTATGGATATACTAGAGTATATTCTCATATTTGTTTTGAAGGATTGGTAAAATTTGGAAGACTAAATGATTGTTGATTTAAATTTTTTTAACAAAATTTTTTTCGGGGGCACCACCACTAAATGTGCTGAGATAAACAAAAATTCCTGGGTTCGTCACTGGCGACATTAATTGTTATTTAACACAAATGACCTATTAACACAATTGGTTAGAACATCGTGATAGTAACATGATTGTCGCAGGTTCGATTATTTTTAATTTTTTTAACCTATACGGATTACAAATCCGTAAGGGTCATATGGATTGACAATATGTAAGAAACTTACAGATTCACTTTACTGACCAATCCGTATGAACCTTTATGGATTACAAGCGAGACAAAATTAGTACTACACTATTTATGTTGGGTTTATTAGTAATTTGTCTGGTTTAGGAAGCAAACCCCCACCTACATTGGGTTGAATAATCCATTTTGTTACCTTTAACTTTAAGTTATAAGTCTTTTGTTTTCAACCAAACATAACTCAATGATTTAATATAATTTTCTTTTTTGTCTTGGTTTTTGCTTGGACAAATTGTTAAAAAAGGTAGTAATTTTGAAATCTTAAAATTTCAATTTGATTTGTGAAAGATTAAATTAATATCTTAAAAGTATTATTTTTTAATATAGGTTTGTTTTTAACTCAGCAAAAAAAAAAGATAAGAATATTAATTTCGAAAAATGCAATTGGATTTATTAAAATATTAAATCAATATCTTTTAAGATCTTTTAATATTTCTGTGATTATAAAAGATTAAAATTTAAAAGATTAGACGCGCGGGAAAAAATAATAATAGACGCGCGAGAAAAAAAGATAAGATTCACTTTGAATTGAAAAATTTGCTCCTATTTATGAATCCCCTCGGCCACGGGACGGCATACATGTTAATCCGAAATACTTGCGGCAGTCAACTGTGGATAGTGTATGCTATTTGTGATACGCTAACTTTGTTTGTACATTTCATTAATGGAATTGTTTATTGTTTACACCTAACCATTGTTCCTTTCCTGCAAGTTGGTTTGTCTCTCTGTAATGTTTCCCCAATTTCTTTTGGTACAAGTTATGTTCTCCAAACTTTGTTTTTGCCGAAGACTGGAATTTTGATGTTATGTTTAGCAAAGGTGGATGGAGACATGTCACGTATATTTTGTTGGGTTGTCAAGTTGTGAAATTTTTTTATTAGATTGTCTTTAGACCAAATGGTCCCCGTTATGCAATCAAGTGTTATTAGGTTCTGAAAATCAATTTTTCACATTATATCACTCTTTCTAATGGAAAATCTGTGGTTAAAACTAATTTGTACATGTATCCCAATAACATTTAACAGTTCAAAATCAAATTTGACAAATTAAATACTTTTGCCGTGTCTCCTCCTTTGAGAGTTTCCAATTTGCATGTTGTGAACGGCAACAAAAATCTGTTTATGGATTAGTATGGTTGGAAACATATCAGACAGACATAATTTATCTTCTTTTTTTTTTTTTTTCTCTGTAATTTCTTAATTGTTTTGACATCTGGGAAATTTGTCATCCTGGTTAATGATATTTGCTCAATATTTAGCATTCATTCAATAGATAAACTTTCCAACCCTTATTTGGGGGAAAATTCATGCAAACAGATATAATGGTGGCATTGTGGACACAGTATTTGTTTTATCCTCACAAGTTGGTAGTGAATGCTAATAATGCAAACTTTGGCTTTGTAGATAGTAAGACACATCAACTTTTACCAAGCAGTAGCAGGCTTTGAATATTGCTGTCTCCTACAGGAATTGGACTTGATAGGCCATTGTCTGCATCCATGAGTGAAAATGCAGTTGCTAGCAGGTTATTTGAGAGAGACTATCCTCATCCTGCTATTGATTTTGTAGTAGCCAAAGCATTAGGTAGACATGTGGAGGTTAGTGAACGGCCACGAAAACGAAAACAATTTCCAGCTTCTACCACTCACAGCCTTAGCTATGGACAGCAGCATCAAAGTCCAAGAGCTTCAATTAATGCACATGGCAGTGACCAAAGGCAACGAACTTCAAGCAGCAAGTCTTTGTTAGTTGAACCACTGGATATAAATGGTATAGACAACAAGGTGTTGTCAACATCATTGCAGAATACTGAAGCGGAGGAGTTTGATTGGGAAGATATGAGTCCAACCTTATTGTCTTCAACTATTGGTTTCTCCAGGGAAAGGCCTGTTGTTGCAGCTAATGCAACTTTGTCAGAGCAGCAAGATGCCAGCAAGGGATGGTGTAATAGAGATGTATGTAATATAAAACTATTTGTGTTTTTAGTTTTCACCAACAGTTTGAACTTCAGTAGTTGTTCATGAAATTTTTTATCTAATTTGAAAGGAAATAAGACTTGCTACTAGAATTGAAAATTTATTTATTCTCTTTGCAGTTTCGACGTGCACCATTGGATGAGGTACCTAGATTCCAAAATCAAATCAATTATAGTCTTGGCGCTTCTCAACCTCATGATCCTTCGAAGATTTGTCTTCATCCGTGTAATTCATCACAACATAACTTTAGTAATAGGGGACGAGCAAGGAGTCTCACGATCCCTCCTATTGATAACATTCGAAATACTGGTATAAACCCATATCAGGTTCGCCCTCCATCTTTTGAAATAAAGCCTTCCACAAATTTGAATGTCACTCGACCTCCTACCTTAAATCCAATAACTCCATTGCAAAAACGTGTTAGGAGTCAGTTTGAAGCTACACATAATAGTGACCCTATTGTGAACCATGTAAATAAATCTTCGTTTATGCCAGAACAGTCATTTGACAGTGTTGAGTACAAGGATGCAAGTATTTACAAGATAAATCAGTTGCCTAATCAGCGTCTCGGACTAATTTCGTCCAACCAGCAAAATCACGGGCAAGCACCACAACTGCAGTTTTTTCCATCTCAGGATCCAACACCCTCTCAATTTAGTCGTGAGAGTTCTTGGCAGCTAAATGATGCTTCTATTAGTACAGCCATGCCAAATCCATTACATGCTATACTATTCCCTTCACCAGTCCAAAGCATTGCAAATAACCCTTTCATTGGATATACTAGTTTAATTAGTTCTCTAATGTCTCAAGGCGTGATCTCATTGGCTAACAAGCTGCCTGCACAGGTATCTAATATTAATATCTATCATAAGTTCATTTCTTTTTTATCCTTTGTTGATTTGATTGTTCAATATCAAGAGTTAATTAAGTATTTGTTTTTTAGGATTCTATTGGAACCGAGTTTAATCCAGATATTCTGAAGGTTCGTCACGAGTCTTCAGTGAACGCTTTGTATGGTGATCTCCCTAGACAATGCAAAACTTGTGGGCTCCGATTCAGATGCCAAGAGGAACACAGTAGTCATATGGATTGGCATGTGACTAAGAATCGGATGTCTAAAAGCCTCAAGCAGAAGCCCTCTCGTAAGTGGTTTGCGAGTGTTAAGCTGTGGCTTAGTGGTACAGAGGCATTGGGAACAGAGTCAGTTCCACATTTTTTGGCAACAGAAAGCATAGATTATGAAGAAAGGAAAGATCATATAGAGTTGGCAGTGCCAGCAGAAGAGGACCAGAGTACATGTGCATTATGTGGAGAGTCTTTTGATGTGTTTTACAGTGATGAAATGGAGGAATGGATGTGTAGAGGAGCTGCTTACCTCAATGCACCCACTGGAACAACAACAGCAGGCATGGATAGGTCTCAGTTAGGCCCCATAGTTCATGCTAAATGCAGATCAGACTCTAATATTCAGTGTGCCGATAAGAGGATACTGGAAGGAAACGAATGCAGAGTTGACTAAAGTTGACCAGTTTTGTGCATTGTAACTTGTGATTTTTCATTGTAATCTTGCAAAACCATGGCCATTCTGTCAAAGTCATGTACAAGCATAATTGGTACATTGTTAGTCCCTTACATTTTTTACCCCAAGTTAAAACTATTGTTAGTATGTTGCTATTTTTGGGATGGGGTATAGATAGACAATTCAGCGAGATGCTATCTATTTCAGAAATCATTATTGCTACTAGTTTACTTGGTAATTGACATAGCACTTACTGTTTGTATTTTTTTTTAATATCAATTTTATGCATAAATGAGAGCAAACTTCAATTCAAATAAATTTGTTGCGCTAGCCATTTCCCTCCCTTCGCCCTGATGGTTTTTTTAATTCCCCTATTATTTTGGTTTATTACTGTCAGGGAATGATAAACAGGCCAAAGAAAACGGCAAATTCTTAATAACCTTCATTTGTTTGAAATTTTATTTCAGATGATAAAAATATCAAATTTAATTTCCTCTTCAATGCTTAGATATTGTTAATATTGTTGTTTTATAATTAAGAGATGTGCAGGATGATCGTGAGTTTTTTTATTTTTGATTTTCAAAATAAGACAAGTTTAGCAAAATTAGAGTTAAAATGATTTTTAACTAAGAAAAAGTGTGATGTGTAAAGTGAAACCCATTTAAGAACCCAAATAGAGGTGATAGATGCAAATATTCTAACTGCTGTTACATTTTATTGGGCTGCATTAAGTTTTGTATGTTCATTGTGACGTCCAAACATTAACCACGTATTGCTTCCAAGAATTAATCCATAAAAGAACTCCACAAGATTCCTCCACATTTCCAATCCATGAATCTGTGTGTATAATCACAACATTCCAATAGGTACAGTTTTTCTTCTTCAATGGTAACAATTGAATTATAGTGAAATACACGATTAATTAACATTTACTCAATTTGAAAAAGAGTAAGAAAAAATGGTCATAATTTAAAAAATGAACATGTATAATTCTTTTTCATAATCGAAATATACAAAATTGATTCCGGAACCATACACCCAACAGTCGCTCTCTTGATTCATTTTTCATTGGAAACAAGGGAAGTAATTTCCTAATTACATACCCAGCTAGAATTTTGTCGTTTTTCTTACAAAAACGAATAGTATACTTGGGCTATAGATGCGTCCAACCCATAATAAAGAAATAAAGGACAATGATTCTGGGCAACAAAAGGCTAAGTCCGGCCCAGTAAGAATTGTACACTTGTCCAGCTTCCCTAGAGGGTAACTCAACCCAATTAATTTAATACTAACCCAAACTAAAATAGTTTAATCCAACTTTCACTCAATTATTGAATTTTAAATTTCAACTAATTATTTTCATACACACATAATAATTTATGTTTTTTTATTAAAATAAATAACATATAATTTTTAAATCATTTTAGCTTAGTTAAAATACAATTAATAATTAGAACTATCAACTAAAACATTAGCAAGCAAAAATAAAATAAAATACTAATCCGTTTAATTTTTGCAAATAAAGAAGATGTTACACTTAATATGATTGGATGCATGGATGCATGTTAAAGTCAAAAAGGATGCAGGGTTGATGAAGTAGTTTCTTCTGTAGGCTCTTTGTATAATTGCTCTTCATTAATAAAGACCGAAGACCAAACATAACATGAAGAATGGAGTAAAGAAAAGTAGCGTCAATCAATTACAAGTCGTTGGGAGCATATAGTACAAGTTCATGTACCAACAAGGAAGATATATGCAATCTTGATTATCAAAGCAAGTAATGGCAAAGGCGATAGTGATTATATCTTGATGCTTATTTTGATGAAGAAGCTACATCAAATTGGAAGATCTTGAGAAGAAATAACCTATAATTTAATTCTTCGTTATCTCAAAGAAGACTAAGAGACAGTAATGCCTATTTAAGCTAGGTGCAACTTCTTGCTTGTTTCTTTGTTCTGGATAGACCATTCATATAACCTCATTGCTTGTTTTTTCATCTATTATTCTGTTTTACTACTCCACCTAATGCCCTAAGAAGCTCATTTTTCTTCTCTTTTCTTTTTGTCATTTTCTTTAAATATGTTTTACTTGGTTGGTTAGCTTGTGCTTGAGTCATCATTTTCTTCCTTTCAAAATCCAACTGAATCATTTTGATCGATCCGTACCGAGTTGAATACATAACTAATCTATAAAGATATTTGGATCGATCAAATAATAACTAGATTCCTGTTTAAACAATCAGCTCAAGCCGAATCTTACAACACTGAGTGGAACAATTATATATGACAGACAAATAATGATCACTTTAATTATAGTATAAGAACTATATTCTTAAAGATTTGATTTTTTTTTTCTTACTTTAAGTGTTCATTAATTTTCCCCCCTTTTATTTGGATACAGAATTTCCCATTTTTTTAACCTTTAACCATGGCGGACTTTTAAATACTGTACTTTCTCATTATTAGACTTGATTACATTTACAGTAGTAGAAGCTTCTATTGTATCCTGGAAAATACAAGCGATCAAGCCTTCAAGCGTGTGTGTGTGTGTGTATATATATATATATATATTGTGTGTGTGTGTGTGTGATTGCGTGCGTGTATGTGATTGATGCCCAATGTTCTGGTTTTGAAAGAGTTTGATTCCATCTACTAGAGATTTACTATTTACACTTTACATTTACAGGCCAAAACTTTAGGACCACCTGTCAAATTATTGTGTTTCAAGTAGAGAGTACCTTCTTGGCTTCTCATACATTTTCTCTTTACATCTGCCATTGCTTCATATCCTTTAAAAAATACAGGAATAATTATTTTAATTATTTTTAATAATTTATTTAAATTATATGACTGATGTGCGCGGACATGGCAAAGACAATGTCAAATCTTTAGAAACTTGTTTTTATTAAATTGATAAAATTAATGATAGAATATGATAAAAGAAAGAGATGAAAAATAAATGTTAAATAAAATTTTAGAATAAAGAAGTGTTAATATAGCATTTTTTTTTAAATCATTTGGTCTAATCATATATATATATTTAATTATTTTATATATATTGAAATTAATATTTTCATAAATATTTAGATGTATCATTTTGTATACATAGTTGTAATTTTTTATTATCTGTATTACATAATTGTAATGGTTTGATTATACACATTCTTATCTGGTGCACTAAAATAACTTTTATTTCTCTTTTCTTCTATGAACATTAAAACACGCCAACAACATGTCTTCTGTCAACACTATTACTGTTACTGAGTACTGACCCAAGTTTAGCAGGTTTTTGTTTTGCATTCTCAATCACGTATCATATCCCATCCTATATAGTATTAGAAATACACAATACTCCTTAATTCATGCAATGCTGATGAGCTTGCTCTTGTTAGCCACCTTCTTGAAGATCTTAATTCATCTTGTTATTCATGCAATGCATAACCTTGAATTTGATTATTAATCATATTGTGAGTTTAGAGCTTCTCTCTCTCTATATATGAGAACTTGTAGGCCGTGACATACCCATTATATATGTTTAATTAACTTTAACAAATTAGTTGATTTTGGGATTTTCTTCAGGAGACAACTTCTACTCATCCTGTCTCACCACGCACCTGTCGAAGTCACTTTTTGGCTTCCTGACTTCCTTCCTCATCTCTAGCATGGAAACATGTTGTGTTTGTGTGCCAATTATGCATTCTTTTATTTCTATGCATGATATGTTTATTATCTATCTTGCACTCCCTTACGAGGTGTGAGTGAAATAAGTAGAGAAATTAAGGTAAGAGATAAACAGAAAGATAAAGGAAAAAGAGAGAACATGGAAGATGGTAATTAAATACAAATGCAATTGATGAGTGTAACAAAAAAGAATGTTTGAGAAAATTAAAACTGTTTTTCTTTTTTCTTTTTCCTCTAGTTAGTGCCATAAAATATTGCGTGCGAAACTTTCTTCTTCCACAAGTAATTAATATAGCTAACCACTAAGATTGGAGCTGGGGCTGCATGCCCTTCGTTAATCATGACGTCCATCGTCAAGTTGATTTGTTTTGGTGGCTGTGGTACAATGAAAATCTGATATCATTGTAAATTGTGCAGATATATAAAAGGGATCGAATCGAACACGTACCTAGCTTGTAGTGCAAATAGCCCGTACCCTATAACACCGATCATGAAAATCAATGGTATATATGTATAGCAGAGGCGTTGTTCCCTAAAATTAAGGACGAGCTCACCTCAGTAACCCAACAAATTAAAGGTAATGTTATCTTTCATCTGCTTAGATCGATATTCCGAGATTTTGTTTGAAATAATGGGTAAACACTTAACAATCAAACAAGCTAAAATGAATATATGTTGTCTTGTTCTTGTTTGTTAGAATATATATATAAGATACGATGACAGGGAACGTATTGAAACTTACACAAAGTATATTATATTCATTTCATCCAGTATATTTATAATTCTTTTACTATATTTGGGATTATGAAATATAATTAATTAATAACTGTTCATTAATATATAAATATATATATATATATATATATTAATCTCATAATTATTCTAATGCATCCTTTTTATGAGCTTATCATATTTGAGACAATGTTGGAGAATAATATTATACTAAATGTAAATATATATTTCTTTCGATTGAAATTCAAATTTTAGTTTATTAGGTTGTAAGAGATTCATTTCTTCCGTTGTACCCAACCCTTGTTGAGCTGATATACGTGTTATTTAGTAACAACATATATATATATATATATAACTTGAATGTTGATGTTTGGTAAAAAAAAAGGAGAGAATTTTCTACATTAATATATAAATGTTTTATTTGCAAAACTTTTAAAATGAAATAAAATAAAATAAAGATGACCACGCTACATTTTGACAGTTATTTATTTATTTATGTATTTGGATAATTATTTTAATTATCATAATTCAGAAACGAAAACTATTCTCTATCCAGTCTTAGAAATTAAAATACTCTATCAAAAGCATACCCTTAGAATTATATAATCATTATTCAAACAACGTAGAGTTATGATCTTTTGGAAGTACTCAATGTAATGTTCACAATACACTGAATTATATGATTATGAGGAGATAAATAAAGTATATCAAAATAAAAAAAAATATTTTTTTTAACAAAAATATTTTTTAAAGGAAGAAAAAGCCAGCCCTGCAATATTATCCATGTTCCCAAAAAACGCCAACACTTAATCAACAAGATATATAGACTATAGCAAAGTGGAAAATTACAGAAATATGTAATTCACTTTAGTAAAAGAGCTTAGTTTCTTACACATGATAATTCATTCATTCTGTAAAAGGGATTCATATCTAATATTGGAATACTGTATTGAGTAAAATTGCTTTCTAGAAAAAATTAATTACCATGCCGTTTCCAACACTTGGAGATTGAAAAGAAAAACTTATTTTTAGTTTTTTTAAAAAGTTTAGATAAATTGAGTATTGGAGACTTACTAGAAAAAGGGACAAGTCTCATGGCTTAAGAAATTCTCTTAGAAGTATTTACTAAAGCATATCATTCTTAACTGGACCAATTGGCTGTTTCATTAGATTCTCAATTTACCGATAGCTTTTCCAATACCAACGGTATAACAGTTATTTGTCTTTCGATCTTGGCATTGAATCTTTTCTTGCAGTGGTAGGCCACGCCTCATGAATACAAACACCACCCAACTTTTTTTTTTTTACTACTGCAACACCACCCAAAAATTAAGGATTATTTCTTTGCCTATTATTCTTTGTTGCATTGATTGGTGTCACCCAGTCCAAAGATTGGTTTCAAATATATATATATATATATATATATATATATATATAT
>PYAF01002576.1:653880-667948 GCA_007407185.1 Glycine tomentella
ACTATATATATAATGGGAATGATAAGCTTTTTCCCTACTATTTTAAATTTTATATAAAATAGAATTATTTGCACCAAATTAAAATTTTAAAAATAACTATAAAATTAATTTAAAAAACTTAAATAGGCATATTAAAAAAATAAAAATAAAAAGTAAAAATAGTTTTTTACAAGAAAAATTAAGTAGCAGACAAATATTCTATAAAACGAGAAAATTACATGTACAACAACTTTTTATAAAACATTATATCAATAAAATAGTTTCATTCAATTAATTATCCAAAGATATATATTTATATATTTTTTAAAGTATTATCTAAAAAAATAATGGTTTTTACCATGATTAATTATTTTGAAACTCAAACTACATAGCATCCCACATATATTCCTTTTGTTGAATTAAGTTGTTTAACTTTGCTTTCATTAGGATGGTAGTGGGTTCCACTACAACCCTGTATGCATTATGTTTATCAGAAATTATGAAATATATAAATGAAAACAAATATATTTTGTTAAATGCAGAAAATAGATCCAACCATTCATATGAAAGACTTATTGCTAATCCGTATAAAACCTAGGCTAAGCTTTTTTTTATTGTATAAAAAAATAATAAGTATGCTTATAATTATTATTATATCGTTGTTATATTAAATTTATAATATAGTATTTTGAAATTATATACTTATTATCTGTTTAAAGATTTAAGCACATTAACTTACATGGAACACTTAAACACTACAAAAAAAATTATTTAGAGACTATAATATCGGTCTCTAAATTTATAAATCAGTCTCTAAATCACTAATTATAATCGAATTTCATTAAGTAGTTAAATCCTTGGTAGCTAATTTTAAAGACTGATTTAGACACTATTTTAGAAACCAATTCAGTGACCGACTGTGTAGATACTAATTCAATGACCGGTTGTGTAGATATCAATTCAGTGACTGATTATAAAGATTGAAAAATTGGTGTCTAAATCAGTCTCTAAATAGTGATTATCTAATATCAAAATATCCTTCATTTCTTTTTCTTTATGTACCTACCTAATTTTTAGATTTAAAATCAATAGATATATTCTAAAATAACTAAAGTTTCTATTTTTAAATTTAATAATCCTTCAAAAACCATAATAATGTGATCTACAAAACGATTTATATTAACAGAATTCACAGTTCCACAAAATAATGTCTAATGACTTATTAATCACATACAAAAACTAGTTAGAAGGAGCTTCATCAGGGTGTGCATGAGGATTAATTAACTTAAGTTAGTTGGTGGTAGGAAGGCTTTGGTTTTGAAATCATTTGCTTAATGTTGAATATGAAGGACTTACCTACTTGTAAATTTTGCGAACTCTATGGACATGCAATCAGATATTGCTTAAATTAAATAAGACAAAGGAATATATTTTGGCGTTGAAGAATTCAAATAGAGACAATAGGGAGGCACACAGTGCACGCAGAGGATTTGAGTTAACATGCAAACCATGATTCTACACATGATGGTCACGTAACCCACAACAATAATTATATGTATGGGGATTGGGTATTAGTTGCAAAAGGAAAACATTAAAATATTGTCATGGTGATATTAAAGGCAACAAAGGATGAATGATATTGGGCATGCATACAGTTAGGTATCGCAAAGTGGTTCTATAGAGGAAGTTTGTTTGAGAGGTTCTCTAAATGGCAGCAAATAGCAATATATAAGTTTTGGGTGTCTTTTATCACTACTAAAATTTAATTAATTAATGATCAAATTTGGTGATGATAAAATATTTTCTCTTGCTAATTTTGAGTGACTAAATTTTAGAAACAAATTCCTTAAAAAAAACACATTTTTTCGTCAATCACTAATTTTATTTTATTTTTGTAGTAGTGTATATCTAGCAACTTAATGAAGGATGGTGATTTATTCATAGCCAAAAATCAAAATGACTTTCCTACATGGAATATATATCATGTTAAAAGTAGGAAATGGTCTCTCTAACTTTTGGTATTAGCCATGACCCTTAAGAACCCTTTGTTTGAATTGGTGTATATTCAATGACGAATTTTTAGATAAAATTAAGTAATAAAAAAGTTATTGAATTATGTATATAAATAAGTGAAACTAATAAGACTTGTGCTAAACTACATTTTATAAGGCTTGAGTTTAACTTGGCTCCCAAATTTAAGATCCAAATCTAATATATTTATTTATTTGGCATATAACATATTTCAAGGTTTAATTAGTTTGGTCTTTTTAAAATTTTAACTTGTTCTTATATCTAATCAAAAGATTGATCAATGATCTTTCAAAGGTTTAAAATAGAGGCTATGTAGGACCTATATACTTAGACCTATAAATGCAAGGTCATTATTTCATTAATTCCGAGACAGTACACATAATTCCTCTAATCAGTTTAGTTAATTAAATTTTGGTTTGCAAATTGTAAGTATGAAAAATCAATCTCTTACCATATACTCTCTCTCTCTCTCTCTTTACAAACTAAGATTAATTGAGAATAAGATAATCTCAAAATTAAAATTATCTAGAATGGGAAAAAATTATATATTAATAATAGTAAAAAATATTAAATTAAATATTAAAAATCATAATTAGACATATTTAAATAATAATAACAATGCTGATTAATAGATATAATATAAAATATATACACATATATATTGTAATAATTATTATCATAGAATCTAATAAATAATAATTTGTACGTTTTAATGCTATATATCTTAATTATAATTTTAATCAATTTATTTAAAATATTTTATTTTATAAAATTGTGTTGTTGTTTTTTATATATTTTAATGACTAAAATAAGATAATATTATTATTGATATAATAATTTTTATGCACTTCAATATATATATATATATATATATATATATCATGTATTTGTAATTATAACCTATCAAACACAACTAAAACACAACAGGTCTCTTTAACTTGAAGAAATCGTTTAAAGAAGTACTTATTCAAAAAGAATCAGTGTTTGCTCTATATATCGCCTTTTTAAATAAAAAAGAATGCTCAAACTCGGTTTTTTATAGATAAAAAAAAATATTTTTCTTACAGTACTAAGAAAATAGATTTTTTTTCTATTTTAAATTTCAAAAAACTCAATAAACACATTCCAGTAAAAGATAAACTTTACTTTAAAACAATTTTAAGTTAAAAATATAAAATTATTATATAGTTTTTAAATTTTAAAAAAAATAATTTTAACTTTTTTTCTAGGGAGACTAATTTTAAAGTAACTGATAAGATTTTAAAAAAAAGTTTAATTTATAATTTTACCTGATTTTATAAGATTCTATTTACGAACTTAGTAACTTAAAATTATTAAAATAAGTTAAAAAAATTATCTTAATTAACTTTACCGTTAAACTTGTTAAAATAAATTTGAAATATTATAAAAAAAATTCATAAAATCAAATGAATCCTTTGGATCAAAATGAAACGGAAAACCAAACATAATAGTACTGCTTAAAATTAAACTTGTAAAACATACACCTTTCAAATTAAGAACCCATGAAGAATATATATATACCAGCCTCTAAAAAGTATATGCACCTGTCTCTCATACCGAAAACCCTCTAAATTGCATTTATACCGACCTTCAATACTTAAAATCCTTACATATTAATGCTCTTCATTTTCATTTGTCTTCTTTTTTTTATGAGTATTTTCATGTGTCTTCTATTTCGCCCCTTTCTGGCCGGACCTTATTAATTAGGAGGTCATCAAGAAGGCTCTTTAAGAATTTCCTCCACAAAACTCACATGATGGTTTTCGCTACAAGAAAATATTATACTCAATTTAAAATTAAAAAAAAAAAACAAAACAAGTGAAATAGTTTCTTAGAAGAACTTCAATGGGAGTGTTATTTTAATACTGTATATATTAAAACAACATTTTCTTAACTCTCTTTATTATTTATATGACTCAATATATACAATAATAATATACAACAATATTGAAAAGTTATAGAAGAGTAAGGAATATTGTGAGTTCTAAACTTTTCTGAGTTTTTTAGTTGGAGAAAAAATTAATTGAATTACGTAAAATAGAAAAAATATATAATATTATGAAGAAGTGTGAAAAATATAAAATATTGTATTAAATATAGAAACTCATGTGAGTTGTTTAAATGGAAATGAGCTTAGAAATTGTTTTGGTAGCATATTTTGCTTGTTTGGCATGATTATGTAATGCTCGAAAAAGAAATTTGAAATATGAGAAAGTGTTCGAATGGGGTTTGATTCCATTATCCCATGCTTTAATATCATACATAAAATTCAATAAGACACTTTATAATCATTTAAAATTAATTAAAAATATAAAATCAGAAAAGAGATTTATTAAATAAAAAGTGAGATTCATAAAATTTTGTGATGTGTAATATATTTCAATTATTACTCGTAAACAGTGCATTTAATAGAGTATGTAAAAAAAAGGTTTATTACCAGCATTTCTCAAAAAGAGAAAAATAAAATTATCAAATAACTTATACGTTACTTTTCAAAGTTATTATTTTGAGCTTTAACTTCAAAGTAACTTTTAAGAGAAAAAAAGGTCAAACATAACCTATATATGTTAATTCTAACCTATATATGTGTAATATAATTCTAATAACTCTTACTCATCATCCTTATCATTTATATTCTTAAAATTTAATAATTGTAATGAATAGCTATTTTTTATTATTAAATTTCAAGAAAATAAATAATAAAAATAAAGAATAATTATTTTAAAATTATTCTTGAAATAAATTGATTCATATATATATATATATATATATAACACATAAAAATAAGAAAATTATAATTCTTTATTATTTTAACCACGTCTCAAACAATAGAAAGAAAGTTAGTTTCACTCCATCACTCAAAATAATAGAGTGATTATTTCATTTTGCTCTTCAGTATTTTATTTTAATCCATTTTTTAATTTTTTAAATATCTATATGTAGCCTCAGTAGAAAGACTAATGTCACATTTCCCTACGATCATACTAATCATCTCAATACTTTATAATAAAAATATTAAATGCAGAAGTAAATTTATTTGATATATATCTTAGAAATATTTTAAAAAAATATTCAATATTTTCTTCATTTAATAAGTAGAAAAATTAGTAAGAAAAAATGTGTTGAAGGATTTAAAACTATTCTAATAGAAATGATTTTACCTAATCCTGTACCTTGCACATGATTATGATTAAGACAATTACTAGCGTGAGGCAGTCTCGATTAAAATCCTTAGTTAAGTACAGACTCCTATATATGTTATAGTAACATGTGTGTGTGTGTGTGTGTGTTGCCTTCTGGTTGTTTGTGGTAGGATAGAGGTAACTGAGATATCAGTATATATACTTTGCTATTTCACAATCTTGTGCCGAGGCTGCTGAGATAATGCATGGCTACAATTATAAACTGGGAAAATATTTTTCATAATTCATGCGTAGTAAGATAAGAATCAGATACATGTTAATTTGGTCCCTACTGATCAGTTACTGAGTTGCAGTGATCTGCTGTAGTAGTGGATGTAGAAATGACCTAATAATCATTTATTGCATGTCACGCAGGCCCACTAAATCATTCTCTCCAAGAATTAGATGGATGAGGTTTGAGGGAACAGCTGATTAATTAATGTTGTAGTGCAAAACCATCCAAAAGAAATTATTTGGTTGGGCAATGTAAATAATGTTCTCCAATTGTGTGCTTCGTTTTAGGGATGCATGTCTCCCGTTCATTGACATGATCGTGTAACCAATACATGAGAAAATCGTACTACAAAATAGAGAATTTTGGTAAAGTGAGCTACTAGTTTATATCTGATATGACACTAACATCTAGTCCATTTTGGAAAGCACTCACCAAATGATGGTCATCTATCCTTTGTCAATTTAATGGTAGAAGTTGGAGTATATTCTTTAAACCTTCCTTTCTTGCATGTGTCCAATTCGATCCCTTTAAATTATTTATTGCTGCAACTGAATCAATGAGGTTCACCATATATCAGAATGTTTAATGTGGTTGGCCCTGAAGTCCAATATTGTAGCCTGATGAGCCGGCATTGGAACAACCATTAATGAGAACGCAAATTGTCCCATCAAAATTTGTTCACCAATTTCTTCTTAATACATGGCTGCTCCCACATGGTAGCTTTAATATAGCTTTGTCTCCACAATTCCATGCATTAATCTAGCCATGCTTTTTATGCACTTTTGAGAGGGAAATCCTTAGAAGAATCTCTAGGGATGGGATATACTTCTATTTTTGCTTCTGACTTCAATAGTGTAGTTATGCATTTATATTTCAACGAACCATATTCTGGTACTCAACTTGAATGCTTTGTAATTGCAGAGCATAGCTCTTAAATATGTAAATCAAAGGGTCCACCTTGTAAATTGAGTAGGTGCTTCAACATAAATTTTAAACCTATCATTTTTTATCATTAATTTGATGTGCAGATTCAGAAGGTAAACGTAACCAAAATAAGCTTCACAAGTTTTTTCAGTTAAATCGTATAAATCAATCTTATCATAAAGTCAGAAACTTCACATGCAGAATAAATACTAGTCGTCCACAACCAAAGAAAATTTCATAATTTGGTTTTTTGATTTGTAGCTAGATACAAAAGAAAATGTCAAATTGAATCGTTTCTTAAACAATGGCATCCCACCCCAATAGAGCATTGATTCACCGTAAAAGCTAAAACAGTTACCAGCATTTCTATATATTTCGGTGTCTATTTCTTTGTCAAGTAAACAACTGATTGTTAATTTCCGTGCATCTTCAGGTTTGTTACTTTGTCTTCACCAATCAAAAAGTCCATTCCTAGAAAGAAATGCTTGCGTGACAGTGGTTCATATTCTTGAATTGCAGTGCATCAAACAAAAATTTAATTTGCTTCCAATTGATCAGAGTGATTCTAGCTGGCCCCCCACCCACTTTAGTCCGAAGCAGCGTGCAAGTTTATATTAGAATAAAACTTCGGTACATGTTATTTAAATATTTTTAGTGTTGTTTTTCAATTAAAATTAGAGTTTTAAATTTGAAATTACATGTTTGGCTTATTGTTGTAAACAGAAGTTGGTAACAAAAAGAATTTTATAAAAGTATCTACACCCTTCCTTTTGAGTTCAATTTCTGTTGAACCGTTGGATTTTGTCTCAAAATTTGCACACAAGTTGAATAATAAATCAAACATGCACTAATTTTTGGAATAATAGTTTGCATTAAAGGAAACATAAATTATCAAGATAAAATTTCAATTTTGATTAGACAACAAGACTAGAAACTCGTACGAAATTGTATATAAATTTCCATAATTTATATTAGGTAATAGCTACACGGTAGCTGGGCAGTGCAGGGTAATTTTGTGGGGACACGAAAGTGCTTTAATTTGTGCCAAGAAATTAACAGGCAACATGAAGAGATTCTGGTGGGAGAAGCATTGCTGCAGCACCCATGATTATTACTGTGGTTCGTTTTATATCCCAATACCACATGCGATTGCGAATAAAATAGGTTCCTTATTACAAGTATTAGAAAGTGACACTTCAACTATTGTCCCTCTTGGTTAGATTGTGAAAGGTTCCACGCTCAAAAGCTGGTCCACAATCTAGATTGTAGGCGTTGGAAATAGACTTGCACCAAACTTGGTTTCTCTAATAAGAGTAAATGAAAGTGAGATATGGTAGTGATGAAATTTGGAAAGTTGGGCATGGATTTTGCGAGTCTACTACTAACGACCATTTAAATTCGTATACTTTTTTTTTTTCCTGTTACACCCTTCCTTCTGTGGGCCTCTATTTGCACGTACTATCTTGTTTTTTAGTAGACAACCAGTACAACAAGAGCGTACATTAACCTTTGCTCATTAATTGGATTGTCTACATGAATCAAATCATGTAATAATGTTTGATTATAAATCTTGTTTTATTGTTCACGATTTGACTACTTTTTTTTTCTCTTGTCTTTTTTCACAATTGGTGTCGGCCTATTTTTTTTTTTTTCTTCTTTCTCTAACACAATCATTTGTAATTCTAGCTTGTCTTATTTATCTACTTATCTAATGTAATATTCCAATTTTTGCAGCGTTGAGTTTTTCTCTGGTTTACCCGACAGCGTTCTCCTTCGTATTCGCGTGGTAACATGATATTCTGCCTTTTCTTTTTCTTTTTTTTATATTTCTTATGGCTGAAGCAGAGGTAGTGAAAGGAGGGGAGTGGGGTGGAACCATTCATTGCCGGAGAAATTTCAAGGTTCTGCACGGTTTCATGTTTATCGTTTTACCTTGGGTTGCAACTTGCAAGGACAAAAAAAGAATGATAATTCATCCTACTTTCAATTTCTTTATTAAAAAAAAATTACAATAGCAAAAGAAAAAAGAAAGCAAGCAAACAGAATTTCAAAATGAATTAACGAAGAAATGCATGAGAAATTGATCATATTTTTTTTATGATTGAGAAGTTGATCATATGGATATGTTCTTATCCTACTTGGAAAATAAAATCATATAATATCCACATTATAGATAAATCATCAGGTGAATTCATCAGTATCTGTCAAAGATTTAAGAGGACCAATTAGTGACTCCAATCATTTTCAGTCACAAACACGTCATAATGCATAAATGAAATCTATCAACTCGTCCTCCTTTGGAGGTTATAATTTTATTTCTTTATTCTATACGTGTCACTTCTAGAAAATAATCTTACTCCAAACATGGCTACACATTAAATATAGGCACTTCTTGGTGGATATTCACATCGTGATAGTAGCCCAATTTCTCAGACTCAACCCTGTTGGATTATAATTGGTATGGAGCAAAAAGCACGGCATTTCCATGTTTGGGTGACCTTTATGCATGCTTAAGACTCATAGAAATCTAATAAATAAAAAAGGTTCAAATAAGTGGTATAAATGGACTACTAAAAAGTACAAACAAGACAAAACATACAACACAATGCACATTCAAGGACCAATTGAGTGATGAACAATTGAACATCATTCAGCAAAGAGGATACCGAGGGCCATTGCAATTTTTTTGCTTACATGTCAACGTAAAACCAACAACTTACAATCCCCTTCTCTGGGCACTAGCATTTCAATGTATTAAGTGCACTAATTACATTCTACTTCAAGAATCATCGATTACTAGCATAATAATCTTGTTAAATAGCATCTATTGGTATATCCTTGTTCCATGTCCATTCATTTTAATCTGCAAAACTGACAATATAACTAACGAATATAAGGATGCATATGATTCAGAGAAGACCAAGAAAAACCTCCTTTTGGGTTTTCACTTGTATTCTCATCCTTTAGACAAAAAGACAAGCAATTTGGTTTTTCTCTCTGCGGATTAGGATGAACTAAATAGCAGGAAAACTTTCAAATCAACCTTTATTATCTTTCTTCTCCTAATGGATTACCAAATGAGAGCATAATCTTGCTATTCACAATGATTTTTTTTCTCTCACTACTTCCAGTCTTCCATAGTCTTGAACCTGCTACTTTTGAGAGATTGGTGTTGCTTCTCTGTCACTATATGTAGCCTTAGACTTCGTTGGTCTTGAGTGTATTGATGAAGCAGATAGCGATTCGGAAGAGGGCGTTGCTTCTCTGTCACTATATGTAGCCTTAGACTTTGTTGCTCTTGAGTGCCTTGATGAAGCAGATAGTGACCCGGAAGAGGAAGCTGACTTGGTCTTTTTCTTCTTGGATTTCTTAGGAGCATGAGAAACCCCTGCAGATGGGATGCCTTTGTAAATGTTTGATGTTGGTTGGCTTACTGTGGACTCTTCAAAATCTGTTCAAAGGGTTCAAATAAGGAATGATTATCATACAGAAAAATAATAAATAACATCCAAACAGCAAATAAATCCATGGCACTAGGTAACCTGGCAAGATCTGATTTACATTTATATAGTTTCTACACCAGCAAACAATTTTGAAGAATATAAAAAGATAATGTGTTTATTGCTCGTGATTCTCTCCTAGAATTAGCAGGAAATATAATCGCAATTCACAAACAATGGAAATAAAATAAATTCTAGTATGTAACTGCATAATTGCAGTGTAATCAGTAATGTACAGTGACTACAGTCAAAGGTAACATGGGTGGAAAACAAACAACTTCAGGAAAAAGAAAATACCCTGCAGATAGAGAGGCTATTTTAAACACACAATTGTGTGGTTAACTAAAATCTTAGCATATGAAACTAGTACTTCCGAGTTCTGAGCATAGAGTGCAGCTTTCAAACAGAGAATATCACTACATTCAGTACATTGTTTTCAGTTAAATTCTTAATTCTGAGGAATCAGATACTCCAAATGCACCAAAACCCACCCTAGAACAAATTGCTTATGCAATAACACAGTACATCATACTTATCCTTGGGACTTCAAGGGGGTCAATACTTTCCCCTTCAAGAAAGGCATAGTAGCTCAGAGTCACAGTCATTGTCACAGCTAAAATAATTTTGTAATTTAAATAAAATAATTACAATATTATATATCATATTATAAAAGCACAACAGCTAAATTCTTCTTAGCTAGACCAACAAACCGCCTTCAAACATACCATGATTCCCAAAATATACAGTTGCAAGAACTACCAATCATTGAATTAATACAGTCATAGCTTTTTAACAGTTAAGATCAGGTGTATACCCAGGCAACAAAACTAAAGATCGTTTAAATTGGCTGCTGTGAGCCTGTTACAGCCTAGGAAGCATAAATGCAATACAGGATAGATACAATGCAACACATATGAAAATACAGCAAATTTTAAAAGTTATAGGACACAACTCTGCTATAATATATATAAAGTTAATCTAAAGTTAACATAAAAATAAAAAAAATTAAAATTGCAGTAGAGACTTCATGTTTAAAAATGAGAATAAGTCATTATAAATATAATAAAAATACAAAAAAAAAAATCTAATTATTGTGTTATTCCAACCAGTATTGGTATAAAAAAAAAGTTCAAAAAGTAAGAGTATAAAAATTATATAAATGCAATTAAAAGTATTCGAAATATCCATGCAGTATTTACAAGTGTCTGTGCTTCTTAGGTTACAATTAGCTATATATTTCATATGCATGATAGCAACATATTTCTGGACATCATATTAGTATGTCATAGTAATTAGTAATGTTGTATAATGGTGGTTCCATCTTAATCACACACCAATAAGAACAAATCTTATGATCTCTACTAATAGAACTATTCATACAGTTTTGTAGCTTCATTCAATTAGGTTGTTCAGTTCTTTTAAGTGTTTAACCCGATCACATTGAGGAAACTTACCAGTTACCACATGGAAAAATTAAAGACCAACAAAACATGTTCTTATCAAGCACAGTGATATATACATATAATATTAAATACTAAATTCAATACAATCAAACCACTCCGTTTAAGAAATTCTGGTGTGGTCCACTTCAAACAGTGTTAATCGTAAAGCCAAGAGCCATTAGATTCCCCACGTTGGAGCTGAGTTTGCTCGTGACATAACAGCCAAACTCTTCCTATGGAGGCAAAGAATCTACATAGCTTTTGGAAGCATCACAATTTTATCTAGAAGATAATCAAGAGACACAACAATAATCAAATCCATGTTCCCCTTTCTACTAGTTAACCCGTGAAGGGCCACCTATTTGTATTATTTTAAATTAAGGACACTGCACGGTTCCACATGAATACAGTATCTCAATCTCAATATTTAATGGCACCACAATTGGAAACAAAAATCAACACTTGACTCTAATGAAATTTTGTTGTATGAGGAGTTAGAAGCAAAGCATACCTTGGGAGGACCATGATGTAGTGGCAGCCATAGCATTGGGGTCACTTAGTTCACCCAAGTTTTCTAGTGATGTTGAAAAGTCAGGCGCTGTTTTAAAATCATTCATCTGCATAAAAAAAATAGAATTTAATTTCTATGCACATGTCAGTGTAAAAATATTTATACTGTCAAGCCAATCAGAAATTATAATAGGTGTATGACTATAGTTATTGGAGGAGACTGTAAAACTCATTTGCGCCGTTAATACATGGATTTATTTTTCTAATAGTAATAATAAGAAAAGAATAGAGAAAATGACAAAAAAGAAATTGGATCTTAGATAGTTGAAACATAAATGAAGAGGTAAAGTGCACATCAGCTCCGTACCCAACTGGGTCCAGTTCCTGAGGGGCCATCCCATCCAATGTGAGCCACATGCTTAACATCTGTCGGGTACCCAATTTCCATCTCCCGCTCCTTCACAACTGGAACAGTACCGATTTTCCAACTTAGCACCACCAACAACAAAATCACAGAAAATCAAAATCACATTGCATAAATAAAGGATTACCAAATATTTGGGTGATGTATTTGAAACTCTTGTAGATTCCTTTTAATGTGGTTGCCATGGTGCAGATCACAAGCCCCAACAATATGATGACAAAATGGGAACTAGAGACCGAAAATTCTTGACCTGAAAATGCTTTTGCCTGTCAGAAAATGGAGTCTTGTTAAATACAAATGCTTAATTCCATAAACAGTGAGGAGTATCAGCAAAGGTTTCATTGCATGTGATTTGGAACCTTTTTTTTTTTTGTTTCCTAGGAATGAAGATTGGCATCTGAATATTGAACTCAAAGAAGATGCTATTGCTCATTAATGTTAAAAAATAAAATGAAAACTTCACACTTTCAATTGGTTTAGCAGAAAAATTCTAAGGTGAGAAAAAATTAAAAAAAATACAGTACCCCTAGGGGATTATGATGCAGATGCTGATGGAAATCCAACTATGTTTTCTGTGCTCCATTCACCATCATTCTGAAACTAGTGTGGAGAGTGCTAACACATGCAAAGATCAAATAGAAGGAAGAAAAGATTAAATGGGTCTAAAAAAGTTGAGATTTTGATTGGAGGGAGGAGAAGGAGGGGAAAGAGAGATGCCTCTAGCCTCTAGGAGAAGAGCAATAGTAGGTGGGCATCCATGAATGAAATTTTGAAAACTAGAATGGGGAGAAAGAGAGAGAGAAAGGGTTGGTTTAAGATGAGAAAAAAATTAGAGGACAAAGATTCGAAAATGGAAGGCAATTTAATAATATGGTTTAATGGGATTGTTTATTTAGGAGTGTCCATTATGGTATGGATGTTTATAGTTGCCGTGCTTGGTTGATGGTTGGTGAGCCTCGATATAGTAAAGAATGGTCCTGTCTGTTTAAAATCATGAACTTGGAAGATTAATTCCGGAGTTAAGATTCTATGTTCTAACTATATGAGTAAGTTCCTTTTCTGTGTTATTTTCTTAGCTGTAAAATATTTAATATTTTTAATATTGTGGAGATTCTATCCTCTTTTTTATTTGGGGGGAGGGATTCTATCCTAAATCAGGAAAAATAGTGTTATGATAAATAATTAATTCATTCTTTATTAGTTGCATCAGCATAGAAAGTGATTATTTAATTGGATAAATTAAATATTAAATGTATTTTTGTCCTTTAAAAATATTGTGAATTTTGGTTATAGTTTTTAATAAAAAAAACATTTATTTTTAGTCTTTACTTCCTCCTCTGTACTCAAATATAAACAAAATTAATCTGTGCTAGTTAAAAGTTAATTAACATTATTTAGTTTTATTAATCTTATTTTAAAATATTTTCTTCTTAAAATATCTTTCATTAAAAATTCTTATCAAATCTAAAAATGAATTATTAAAATAGAATCTCAATAAAATATATAATATTTTTAAAATGATATTCTTAATAAATTAGTTAATATTTATTTATATTTTGATCTATCATACATAATTTTTTTTGTTATATTTGAGTCCGAATAGATTTTAATAAAATATATATTTTTAGTACTATAACTAATAACTAATGAGAGACTTCCTAAAAAAACTAATGAGAGACTAAAACTAACTAATTTTTAATTAATGTAAGGATTAAAAGTGAATAAAATTTTTATGATTTATTATATTTTGAGAGATAAAATTCATGATTAACCCATTAATTTATTATTTTGTAAGTATATAAGTATATTAGTATTTTATT
>PYAF01002576.1:683031-724937 GCA_007407185.1 Glycine tomentella
AATTATTGATTTAATCTCAATAGTCACAAAAGTTTCTCATTTTGATTTTTTTAGGTTCATTTTAATCTTTATATTTTAAAATATCTCATTTTAATTCCTACTTTTTAATCTCTCTAAGAATAAAATTGATTAAAATGATATATGTAGAGATTAAAAATAATGTGTACAGACTAGTAGAAGATAATTTGTTAATTTTTATAATAATTATTTTAAAAATTATGTTAATGGTGAATTATGAATGAATAATTATATAAAATTATTTTATATTGTCATTATATGTCTATTAAACTTGTTTTAAAATAGATTTAAATACAATTTTGATTTTTTTTTCTCAATCTTCAATTTTGATGTATCCATTTTAAAATATAAATAATTAATTTTTATTTTAAAAAATTTATAATTTTGATCTAATATTTAATTTTATATAACGAAATTAAAGTTACAAATTTTATAAAATAAGGATACTAAAGTATAAAAATCTGGCAAACAGTTAAATCTATGGCATCATAGACCACTAGGCCAGACAGTCATTATTGAAAGCCTATTTCTAGTAATTGTTTATAAAACAATTTAGTTTCTGAAATATTGATTTTGGAAGAAAAATAGTTCGTAAATATTAACATTTTTTTAAGACAACACGTCATTTACATTCAATGTTACATCAATAAAATTTATTAAAAAAAAAAAAAACTGATATAAGAATCAAATAACTCAATTGCGATACCTACAAAATAAAAAGATAATTAAGGCTTATAAATATAGTCGGTAGAAAGAAAATATTTTATTTTTTTCTTTAAACCCTTTTAATTGAAACTTATTTTTCATACTTATAATATATTATCATTAAATTACAACTAATCATATATATGCAGGGACAAATTTGTGGGTGGGTAACCCCTTTTAACGTTATATAGTAATAACTAATATTTTTTTTATTAAAAGATATTTTAAATAAAAAATATATTGATTAATAATTTACATATATATAATATACTAATTAATAAATTTGATAATATATGTTATCATTTACAACTAATTAATATACTATTTTTTTAATAATATATCTTATAACTAATTATATTCTATTCCAAAGAGATATATATACTATTAATTAATAAATATGATAAAAAAATAATATTTTTATGACTTTTCATCAATTTTTGTTACTTAGATTAACTATATTGTGTGTATTATTATAAGTCTCATTTATCTATCTATATAAAATTCATTATTATTAACATTATTATATATATATATTAGTTGTTATTAAATTTGATGATTTTAGTTATTATTATATTTAATGAGTTTATTTTTTAATTGTAAAATTATTGTTATTTATCTTATTTAATTGTTAGTAAGCTTGTAAAATATAAAAAATAGTATAACAACTAAATGATATATACGAGGAGATTAAAAAAAAATCAAAAAGAAAAGAAGGAGGGAAAATGAAAAAGAAAAAGATTAAAAATAAATGATCTTGAATATAAAGGTTACAACAAGTTTAAACATCTATCAAACTTATAATTTTTTTCATTTTGCATTAAGATACGCATTATAGCAATCAATATCTCATTTCATTAAGTATTATTTAACTTCATTTTCGAGTCTTATTTCTCATCCCATGTTTAAAACCTCCATGAATTCTATCATATTATCAACTGCTTTAATCAACATGATCATTTATATCTTCTCCTAGAATTTCTTTTTCTCTCGTGATATCTCTCTCAAAACTTCCTAAGTTTTTTAAAAATTGATTTTTATCATTTGATTACTAACTTGAAGTGCATACTCATTGAAGATATTTAAAATAAAAACTTGTTTATTTATTTCTTTATTGTTTCAAATAAAATTAATTTTAAATTTATATATAAAACTAATAAATAAATTTTTAAAAATGACTATTTATTAAATATTTATTTATTTGATGTTAAATACTTACTAATTAAAAAACCAAAAAATACACCATGTTTAATGAATTCCTAAATCCATGCATTTATGATAACTTTATTCTTATATTAATGATATTTCCTCATTCAATGTAGAGATTACTAGTGCGTATTATCTTTAAAAAAAATCATCAAATTCATCTTTAGTGGTAGATCTCAAATTGGAATCTTAGATTACTTTATAGATTCCATATTGTCCAATACTATTAAAGATCTCTAAAAATCTCTTTCATTTTTTTTTTTAATATTAGACCTCATTTTGAGATATGAAGAAGAAAGAAAAAGGAAGAAAATTTATTCTTTTTTGAATAATGTACACATTTTAAGAGATTTTTTACAAGAACCCATCCTTCATGTTAGAGATCTCTTCAACTCTTTTATTAGGAGATCTAGTGAAGACCAGATCTTTGAGTTCAACATCCTTACTCAAGATCTTGCACTAAAAATGATCTTAAGAAATTAATTATCTACTAATTGTGATATGTTAACTAAGTTAATTTGTTTTATGGATTAGTTGTGTTAGGCATACAACGAGAGTAGATGCTATGCTAGTAGCTAGTGGCGGTGCTTTCCCAGTCTCCATTATTGAAGTAGCAAGTGAGAATGATCTAGCTAGCCTAGATAACCATCGCAATTTGTAAATGCAGCCTGGCTAAGGTCCCACTCCCACATTAGTATTGTACATTCTATTACTTTACTATTTTCATGTTACATTATTGCATTTCTTTCTTCACCAATATACCCTTGGCGTGCCTTCTATCAATGCATCTCCTGCTGCTTGTCATTTTTAGCCATCCTCAAATTCTTTTTCAAAATTTAATTTTATTATAAATTTCATATATAAATGGAAAAAAAAAATCTATACTAATATTTTAAAATAATTTTACATTATTATCAACACAAGTTATTATAAATAATAAATTTTATAATAATTATTTTTAAAACATATTAATAATAATCTTTATTTAACTAAGAATATAAAATTATATAAATTTACAGTCTATAATGTATAATAAGTAAACTTTATATAAATTCGTCTAACATGTTAGTGATACATTGACATTATTTCCTTTTCGCCTACTCTCTATCAAAAATCGCTGATGTAAACATATAAAAGACGTTAATCTTTAACCAACCATTCATATATAAACGATAAAAAAAAATTGTTCTTGTTTTGCTTTTACACTCTTGTCGATATTTCCCATTTGTTTTTAACCGTTTTATTGGTATGAAAAGTACTTTTCAAAGAATACGACAGTTATTCAGAGTAAGGTGATATTTTCTTAGAATATGTTTTTACATATTTTTAAAATATTTAAATAAAAATAAATGAAGATATAACTACATTTAATTTGTTAAAGATATAACAAATAATTGATATTTTTATTTAATAAATAAGAGAATTTTAAATTGTGCTTAAATAAATACTAATCAATAAATGACGAAAAAATATTATTAATACATTTTCTCTATACTAACATAATTTCATATGAAAACTATCTATTTATCAATTCTTTTAACCCCTTATGTGTAAGATAAATAGTACGGACATTTTGGGGTCTTGTTATTCTTGAAGGGTACATTTGTACAATTAGGCATTGGCACATGCAGTATAATTACATAAGCAAAGAAATACTAGCATCAATCTAAACAAAGCTGAACAATAGCACATGATGTTACAACTGGATGTGCTAAAATCATATTCAAACTCATGGTCATTTGATGAAGTGCCCCTTCTCGGTTTGAGATCTAGCTGAGAAACCCTCCACTCTGGAGTCCAAATTCTCCTCCCACCCAGAATGGATGCAAGGGCATCATCTTCTTCAATGTCCATGATTCTTTTCATTACAGCTATTGTGGCTGCAGCTTATTTTCATTCATCAGAAGCAGCTGTGTCAAAAGGATCTTTTGAGGACAATTTCAGCATAATGTGGTCTGAGGACCATTTTACCACTTCTAAAGATGGACAGATCTGGTATCTCTCATTAGACAAAGACACAGGTACCAAATGCACGACACTAAAAATAGACTTCTGGTTGAACATGCATTGTGTATTATTGATTTGATTGGAGAATTTGCACTGTTAGCATAAAATTTGAGATTTGTGGCTGTTTCTGAAGCTTTTACTGTTTGATAGGATGTGGGTTTCAAACAAAACAACGCTACAGATTCGGGTGGTTCAGTATGAAGCTGAAGTTGGTAGCAGGTGACTCTGCTGGTGTTGTGACAGCTTATTATGTAAGTGTGGTATAGTAATCTGAATTAGACAAAACAAAACTTACATGCAACTTCTTAGGTGTTCTTAGTGTTATTCTTTAATTAGAATTATAGTATCATTTCGGCAATCTATATTGTTTTTTAAAGCCAATCTTTATTATACAAATTATTGAAGTAATACTTTAATTTTAATAGGAGAACAACATCAAATAACTGCTTCAATGTTTTATCCATTTATATATATTGTTTATTTTTTCATGAGTTTCCCTCTATGTTTCTATGATTCAATGGTGATGAGTGGGGAATTTTTGCAGATGTGCTCAGAAAATGGTGCAGGGCCAGAGAGGGACGAGCTTGATTTTGAATTTTTGGGAAACAGAACTGGGGAGCCTTATTTGATTCAGACTAATGTGTACAAGAATGGGACTGGAGGTCGTGAGATGAGGCATATGCTATGGTTTGACCCCACAGAGGACTACCACACTTATTCCATTCTCTGGAACAACCACCAGATAGTGTAAGTTCCATCTCATCCTACCAGTTGCTGCTATAACCTGTGTTCTTATCACCCAAAAAAGTGTTTATGTTCTTCAAAACGTTTTTGCAAATACCATCCTTTATTCTGTTGTCGATTTAAAGCTTCTCTTCTCAAAAGTCAAAAGTAGTACAGGACGTGTTTGTGAGGTTGAAAAAACGAATATGGTCCAGTAGGGCCCTTACCGGGGTGGCCCTAGTGTTATAATTGCTGCTAGATTAAGATTTAGCTTATAATGCACATATGATAAATCATGTGGACAGTACTAAGAAGGATTCAAGGAAAGAGGGCTTTTCTTAAAAGGACTACATATGTCAATGGTAAAAAAGAATGCTACTATTTAAAATGGGGTTTTAAGCTTTGTTTTTGTAACCACTTTGGGCAATTGGTATATGTTATTCTTAAAGTTGCTATTTTTTTAATTGTATTTAATCTTAGAATTTAGTTAAAATACATTAGCAGTATATATTCACATGTCAGTGATGTCACCATCTATGATATGCAGTTTTTTACTTTTACAGTAATTAATTTTAAAGATCATTCTAATTATGATTTTTGACTAATTGACTATAATTCTGTTTTTACAATGACAACTAATCTGGTAGCTTAAATGTAAAATGAAACTCAAATAACAAACTTTAAAATATCCATATCTAGCTTATGTACTTCTTTCTAAGATGAGGTGAATGAAACATTGCTGACTGAATGATGCAATTAGCTGTGAACAGGTTTTTTGTGGATAGAGTTCCAGTGAGGGTGTTCAAGAACAATGGGGAACCAAACAACTTCTTCCCGAATGAGAAGCCCATGTACTTGTTCTCCAGCATATGGAATGCAGATGAGTGGGCCACAAGAGGTGGGCTTGAGAAGACAAACTGGAAATTAGCCCCATTTGTGTCATCCTACAAGGACTTCAGTGTGGATGGTTGCCAGTGGGAAGAACCATACCCTGCTTGTGTCTCAACCACAACCAAAAATTGGTGGGATCAGTATAATGCTTGGCACCTCTCTGATGATCAGAAAAAGGATTATGCTTGGGTTCAGAGGAACCTTGTTATCTATGACTACTGCCAGGATTCTGAACGATATCCAACTACCCCCGAGGAGTGTTCATTGAGTCCATGGGATTAATATGCCTAGGGGGAAAAATCATTCTTTTAAATCTCTCTAGTCATATAATTTTTTAGTTACCATGAGAATGAGAATAATGTGCAGTTTTGTATGTTGTAAGCTTTTTAAAGTTTGGCAGTTAATTATATATTGAAACATTTATTTGATTCGTTACCCATTCCAAATCTCCATTGTCCCCCATCCCCGGCTTATCCTTCCTTTTGAACGCTATCTATTTGCTCAAAACTATAAAAACATGTTTGGAGAAATGCATCAACTAGTATTATAACCTTATAAAATCTCACGAACAAACGGTGATAAATGTTATCCTCATATGAGTTATTTTACACTTTCAAGATGTTTCTTCACTTTTAGGATTATGATTTAAGACTTCTTAAGTCACTTGTTGCCTCTCCAAGATTCTGATTGAAAGTTCGTCAACTCATCTTACCTCCTTCATTCTAGAGTAACTATTTCGCATTGTCACAACTTGACTAGATATCTCATATAGTTTTTTTTTGTCGGTGATATCTCATAATTTAAAATTTTATCTATTTTTTAAATAACTACTACATATATTAATAATAAAATTTCTTAATTCAATCAGTAATATTTTTCTCATTATCAATGACATATTGTATAACATAATGATGTATTATATCAATATTATTTGTTTTAAAATATATGCTCTAAAAATATACTTTAATTTTAAATTCACATTTTCCCAATTTTATTATTTAATCATAATTATTATTAAATTTATATATTAAATCAATAAATAATGTTTATAATTCTTGAATTTCATTAATATCTTAATGAAAAGTTGACCTTTTAAGAAAAAAATATTTCATTAGTCTATATTAGGTGTAAATTGGTAAATAAAAAATTATTAAAAATATGTTGAAATATATTAAAAATTATGATAGAAATACATTAATAAAATTATTATTATTTTTTTCTATTTTTAATCACTTCTGTTAAAAACTTATCAAGGTAAATATATGTCATTAAAAATGAATGTAATTTATATGTCTCGTTAGTGTAAACATTTCTTATACAAATATTTAATTAGATTTTATCCTACTATCACAACGTAATATTGAATAGAATAAACTCCAATTGAATAATGTGTAAAAAAATAATGATAATCAATGTGTATAAATTAAATTATTAAAATATACTAATCTGTATGTGGGAAAAGGGTAATTTTGTCAATTCGGGGTTAAAAAGGTTCGAATCTTTCAATATGTTTTTATATGACTCGGAGCCTGTCGTTTCGAAGGGGTAAATAAACGGTGAATTGCGAGATTAAACGACACGACTGAGGCGAAAGTGTCATAGGGTTCTGTTGTGGTTAGGGATCCCAATTTTGATTATTGAATCGCAAAATTCTGAATCAATCAATCAGTAATCAGAGCCATTAACGACAGCAATGGTCTGCGAGAAGTGTGAGTTTCGTGTCCTTCTCTTCAATTCATACTTCTCGTTCTGTATCTCTCTGTCGGTGATTTAATCGTTTTTTCATTTGAATTTGAATTTCAATTTCAATTTGGGTTGCAGGTGAGAAGAAATTATCGAAGGTGATAGTACCAGACAAGTGGAAAGAAGGGGCCAGCAATACTACTGAGGGTGGTGGCCGCAAGATCAACGAGAACAAGCTTCTCTCCAAGAAAAACAGGTCCTTTTAACTTAACCTTTAGCTTTACATACTTAGATAATTTTTTTTTTCTTCTTAATTTTAAAATTGGGTATAAGAATTAAGAAGCATAACTTGGCTCTGTCACCTTTATATTTTATGATTAGCTGATAACATGTTAAAGCGATCATTTCTAGTTTCATAGCAGAGACTTTAGAATGTAAATGACTTGACAGTTGACACTTGCTTGATATAACAGAGATTTTGGAAAAAATTATGTCTCTTTGCACTGTGGAAATTATTTTCATGCTGTTCTTTATTTTCACCTTGAAATCTCCATAATATTATTTATTTCAACATATATTTCATTTACGTTGAAGTAGCACTCCTCCCTTGAGAGGCGGAGTGATCTTCTAAGGAATTGGCCTGGGTTGAACTTGTTACGATGAGACTCACCTTTGGATCAATAAGGCTTTTGAATTTTTTATGTTTGTATATATGACGTTATGAGGTGCTATGGGTATGTGCTCTCTGATTTGGAGATATTGGTCTCAAGATTCCCTGCACAATTATGTCACTGCATACTTGGTTTGATGGTTACAATATAATTCTACCTTTTTCATTTGCTTTTGTGGCAATGCATTGTTATATAGGTTTGTACTAATGGCTGCATGGTATTAGACTATGAGTTGAGAAATAAGCCTAATGTTATTAGGTGGTAGTTAGTCAAAGGGAAGTAGTGGGGTATTTTGATTAAGTATTCCATTGACTTTTTACTATCAGGAGGATCTGATTCTGTAAGTTCATTTGCTTTATGCCGATTCAGGTTTGGATTTTAAACACAATTACATCTGTTATTACAATGCATTCTATCTCATGGCCAAAATTCTTTGTTATATAAGTATTGGCATCCCTCTCTTTTGCTTCACCCTGGTCACTTTCCCTCTTCACAGTTACCCCCTACAATTTGGTTTTGTTTCAAACTCCATGTTTTTAATCATTTTCTATTTATACATTCAAAACTGGATATCTGTATTTTGATCGACGTGGCTCCTGGAAAATATTTTTAATATAGCAAGTGGTGCAGACTTCAAAACTGTTCCAACATGTGGGCTGGTCTATCATAGGTTCGTGTATTCCATATCTGGTTATAATGTGTGTGAGCTTAGTATTGGACTTATAAATGATGCTCAATACTATAATCATTGTTTTCTAGGCTTGCACTTTATACCAATTGATAATGATTATAAATACAGTTGTTTTTTCATGGCGTAATATCTTTCTCAAAGCTTGTTTAGAATGAGTGATATTCTGGAATAAAGCCATTTCCATCCAAAGCATATAAATAAGTACCCTCAAATGAGGGACATGTTCTGTTATGTGACAGAAAGCAGAAGCAAAAAATAAAGAAGAAAGAACAAGTCTCTGGTGTTGATTAACACCAAAACACCTCTGCCATAACACGGGTACAATTCCAATACCTCAAAGAAAGTGACCCCTTAATATATCTGTGTCACAAATCCTAACTAACTTCCCCCATAGTCATATTTGGATCTGTGACAACATTAGAAGGTTCATGTTGTTTATGCCCAACAAATGTCTCCAATTCTTTTGGGCTAACATTTTACTTTATGTAATCTGTATGCATTTAGAGTTGCACTTATAGATGATTCTTGATAGCATCATCAATTTTTTATCCAATATTCTATCATGCCTTTGCTGCTTGTGTCACATGTTCCGTTTCCTCCTTCTTTAACTTTGTCATTTGTTCCACCATGCATGTTTCAGTCATTAACAGTCTGTGAAGAGTATTTTTAAATTGATTGCTTGCAGATGGACCCCTTACGGAAACACTAAGTGCACCATTTGCAAGCAGCAAGTGCACCAGAATGCTAAGTACTGCCACACCTGTGCTTACTCTAAAGGTGCTATTTCCATGTTGAGATCTTTTTACATTTGCTACCATACATATTATTTTTGGTACACTAATTAAATGTGTTCTATCATGAAAGTACATGACTCAATTTCTGATTGTTCTTTATGGCAGGAGTTTGTGCAATGTGTGGCAAACAAGTTCTTGATACCAAGTTTTACAAACAAAGCAATGTGTAGTGGATACTTGTGTTGTATTGCGTGCCATGTCTTCGTTTAGATGCATAATAGCATTACCTTTCTTTCTACTTGTCTAGTTGATCCCATTGCTTACAATGTAACTGAAGCTGTAAAGAACAAATACACTGAGGGATTTTCTGTTATCTGTCTTTTGTAATGTACTTACATGTTTATTCTAGATCAAAAACATATTCCATGGCGTGAAAATTCCGGTTCCATTGAGTTGTTATGATGCTGTTGGGTTGAGTAACGTACGAAAATTCTCATTCCAACATGCTCTATGGTCCAATTTGAATAAGCTTTCAACATATATTTATGGAAGAAGAAAATAAGGCTGATAAAATGAATAAAACTTTGGTCATAAATTAATATTAACTTGTGCAGCATTTTGTCTTTTTTACAAGTTTTTTCGTCTGACTTCTAGAAAAACTGAAGTGTCTATAAGTTGGATTGATTTTGATTTATTTTACCTGTATTTTTTTCCTATAAGTACTTGAAATTTTTATTGAAACTAGGTTTATACCTAATGCCTTGCAAGATGGCAAACTTGGATATTTCCGGGCTTGGTTTGTGCTTCTGATTGTCCCCTCAAAGAGGTTGTTCATTGAATTCATGTCAAGTATTAAACAAACGTTTTCTAGGTAGTAAAAAAAATTGGATTTAATCAAGTCTTATGAATCAAGTTTAGCCGGAAGGATAGTTAGATAACCCCAAAATTGAATTTATTTATTGAAGTAATTTAGCAAAATTAAAAAAAGTAGTAAAACGATGTTTTATGAAGAAATCATCTAATATTTCCTAGTTTTTCCTCACATTGTACAACTCCTTTAATTAAAAAAAAAAAAAAACACTTTTCTCCTAAAATTCTCCATGCAGACATACCCACTAGAAGTGTGTTAGTAAGATTAGTAATTAGGCACGGGTATGATTTTAAATTTTCAAAGGCAAATGTATCTATATTCTTAGACAAGTGTAGACAATTGCTCTATAAAAGAATAAAAAAGCGGGTTGTAACAAAATTTTACATTTACAGAAAATATTTCCTATGCTAATATCAAGGGTGGGTATTTTTTTTTTTCCTATCAACGTGGCTCATCGCGTACGAGAGGATTCAATGTAATAAGTAAGACTTCAATTTGAAGCTAAGCTCAGCCAAGTAGGATAACAAATTGATGGTTATCTTTAATGGTTTTCTGCTTTGTCCTAAGGCTTGTGTGCAACTGGAACTCAAGACGCACCATAAGTGTTATACGGTGAACCCGGTAAGTGTGCTACCAGAGTTTGGATCCAAACAAATTAAGAATAATTTAAGAATAATTTTAGAAGTTACTTTTCGAGTTATTTCTTTATTTTCATCATTCTTAAAATTTAGTAATTATAACAAAAAATTAATCTTAATGATTAAATCTAAAAAAAGTAAATGGTAAAAAATAAGAAGTAACTCTAAAATAACTACATCTCTTTATATATATATATATATACACATTTTCATTGTCACAAAGTGTTCATTTTTTTATAAGGTAGATAAAATCATAAAACATAAATAAGATGTATGTCTAAATTAATTCCAATTACGAAACAAAAAGCCCTTTTGTCTTGAGCTAGTTGTCATCCTACCCATGAATATTCCACAGTTGAAGAAGAACCTTCCCATTTCAATTGATCACCACAACGACTGCATCATCAACGTCTCGGTCATTTCATATTTTAATTAGTCTTGCTTTGTTGTAATCTTTAGGGTGAATCACATTTACACTACTTCAAGTGCAAGGAAATTACATTCAGTACTCTTTTCTTTTCTTTCTTTTTTTTTTTTTTTTTGAAAAAAGCAAACTCAAGGAATTTCATTAATAAGCAAATGATTAATACGATGAGGGATATAATAAAAGACTTGGAGATAAGAATAAGATGAAGCTGCCTTTGATCAAAGCATGAGCAATCCCATTGACTTGTCGCCTAACAGTATCTAGATGAAAGCTCTGATTAGAAATTATCATCAATGTCATGGTTATTGTTCCTGATTTTGTCAAAACACCCTTTACAATCTGTTTCAAAGTCCACATTTTGCATTCCCGCATATAGAACAAACTGAATCGCCAACTGCAACCCTAACGCCTCACCCTCCATAACAGGCATGCATGGTTTCACAACATCAGTTCTGGCAACAAGATGCCCGAACGCATAAACCAAAAGCTGTGCAGTTTTGAACATGGTTGAGAGATGCATCAACGTTACATTTTAACCTTCCAAAGCCGGTGGACTCCAAGAATCATTCATCTCCATTAATTCTGCAACCTGTCTAAATTTATTTGATTGTTGTGCACGAACCCAATCTTGATAAAACATGTCAACTCTGTTGATCACGATGGCGGAATCCATGATAGTCCCTTCCCAAACAGCATCATTGTGACATCTCCAAGCACTCTCCACAGAGTCATAGCTACTCTACATTGTTTGATAAGATTCAATAGAAAGCATGAGTTTGAAGAATAATTCAGCAAAAGACTGCACCTGCATAATTAAATTATCAACTTTGCTACTCAACCCCAACTTCTGCCAGCATTCCATGATCCCCGGGCAAACTGCAAACACGTGAAATGTATAACAAAGAGCACGTTAAGGGACAGGTTACTCCACGATCTCAAGCTTGTCTCTTGTTGGAAGAGAAGCTCTACACGCACGCCAACACAACAATTTCACTCTGGGAGGAACCTTTCATTAATCCATATAATTACAAAATTAATGATAATAAAACGGGTATAGAGTATAGAGCAGAAAAATATCACTTGGTAATGACATTTGTTTCATGTATAAACCCGCGTTGTTATTTGTAAAAATGGGATTAACCCGATCGCTTTTGTTTTTATCTGTTAAACGGATCCGATTCTGAATAATGTTCCCACTCTAGCTTACATATGTATAAAATCTAGGTAAGGGGAAGTTAATTGAAACTAGGGATCATGATCTCAGTTTGTTCAAAATCCTTTAGTGCGTTTTCATAATATCACTTTAGAATCTAATCCAAGAGTTCTTCCTACCTAATAATATCTTTAAATTATAATACCAAAATCTAATTCGTGGGATGATTCACCATCCTTACAACTCATCCCTGTTTTTCATCTGTGACAAGCATGAAGAATAAAAAACCCACTAATATACGCCAATTCATTGGATTGAGAACAAAATTCAACACAATAGGCCAACATAGAGTTGATAATTATATATCAGTTCCACACATTGATAACAAACAGTAGTAACATTAATGCGACAATAGAGTTCAACACAAACCAAACTTATTTTCAAAGGTCATTACAGACCCATTACACATTACAGTTCTTAAAATGTTTGGGAACATCCAACATCACACAGAAATCAGCTCCAGCTTAAAATCCCCCACGGAGACGCAGGACAAGGTGAAGGGTACTCTCCTTCTGAATATTGTAGTCAGCGAGGGTCCTTCCATCCTCGAGCTGCTTGCCAGCAAAAATAAGCCTCTGCTGGTCCGGTGGGATACCCTCCTTGTCCTGGATCTTGGCCTTGACGTTGTCAATGGTGTCGGAGCTCTCCACCTCCAGGGTAATAGTCTTACCCGTAAGGGTCTTGACGAAGATCTGCATACCACCACGGAGACGCAACACCAAGTGGAGAGTTGACTCCTTCTGGATGTTGTAGTCAGCGAGGGTGCGCCCGTCCTCGAGCTGCTTTCCGGCGAAGATGAGACGTTGCTGGTCTGGGGGGATTCCCTCCTTGTCCTGGATCTTGGCCTTGACGTTGTCAATGGTGTCAGAGCTTTCAACCTCTAGGGTTATGGTTTTGCCGGTGAGAGTCTTGACGAAGATCTGCATGCCACCACGGAGCCGAAGGACAAGATGAAGGGTTGACTCCTTCTGGATGTTGTAGTCGGCGAGGGTACGGCCGTCCTCGAGCTGCTTTCCGGCGAAGATGAGACGTTGCTGGTCCGGCGGAATTCCTTCCTTGTCCTGGATCTTGGCCTTGACGTTGTCAATAGTGTCAGAGCTTTCAACCTCTAGGGTTATGGTTTTGCCAGTGAGAGTCTTGACGAAGATCTGCATGCCACCACGGAGCCGAAGGACAAGGTGAAGGGTTGACTCCTTCTGGATGTTGTAGTCGGCGAGGGTACGGCCGTCCTCGAGCTGCTTTCCGGCGAAGATGAGACGTTGCTGGTCCGGCGGAATTCCTTCCTTGTCCTGGATCTTGGCCTTGACGTTGTCAATAGTGTCAGAGCTTTCAACCTCTAGGGTTATGGTTTTGCCAGTGAGAGTCTTGACGAAGATCTGCATGCCACCACGGAGCCGAAGGACAAGGTGAAGGGTTGACTCCTTCTGGATGTTGTAGTCGGCGAGGGTACGGCCGTCCTCGAGCTGCTTTCCGGCGAAGATGAGACGTTGCTGGTCCGGGGGAATTCCTTCCTTGTCCTGGATCTTGGCCTTAACGTTGTCAATGGTGTCAGAGCTTTCCACCTCAAGGGTGATGGTCTTTCCGGTGAGGGTCTTGACGAAAATCTGCATCTGTAAGGTCAATCACAGATAAATCAGAATCAAAATCCATCACAATTTTAAGCAGTTTCATGAAGAAGAAAACAACTAATCTATGGCCATAAAATCAACAAATAAAGCAGTTGCTAACGGATCTGAGCAATATCTCTTAAAAAACTATACAGAACCAACGAAAGGCTTTGATCAACGGATCTGAACAATTTCTTGAAAAATCGACTGAAGTATCAACAAATAGGGGTGTTGTTTAACGGATCTGAAGTAGTTCATGAAAAAACCCTAATCTACGACTACAGAATCAACGATTAAGGTTGTTGTAAACGGATCTGAATTTTTTAATGAAAAAACTCTAATTAGACCTAATTTGCGATTATAAAATCATCAATTAAGGACGTTCTTGCAATAATAAAAGCTGAATCTGATTATGAAAATTAAGAATCGATGAAACTATGTAGAACACAATCAAATCATCATCATGCTGATGAAGAACAAACAATAAAGAAAAAAAAAAATCGACGAACCTTGAAGGGGTAGGTAGGGAAATGCGAAAAGAGAATGAACTAATTTGATTGGAATTGAACTGCGAAGAAGGACGAAGGGTGTGGGGCATTTTATAGCATATGTGGTGGAATCGTTCTCCACTCATATTGTGACGCGTGGGCATGTATGGTGTCACTTGGTGCTTATGACACACATGATATTTCGGTATTGGATGCATTTTCCTAATTTCGGGTGAGCCCTTCGTAGTTAGCGGTTTCGTAATTTTGACGGAGTCAGAGATGCACCTTCACCGCTTCACACTTGGTTTTATCTGTTACGACGGCGTAACTAAATTGGGTCCCACGTCACAATTTTAGCCCGCACCCGTTGCATGTAGAGCGTTCTAAGTTTTATAGGACCCCACTGTCTCCATGACCTGAACGGTCAGCTGCTAATAGTATTTTACATTATTAAAATCTATGGAAAAGCCGTCATGCTAGATTTTTTTATTATGGACAAGAAAAGAATAATCGGAAAGCTTTCTTACTCCACTAAATTCTTTAATAATTATTTTTCAATTTTCAAATAAAATCATAATTATCCCACTAAATTCTTTCTTATTTATTTTTTACTTTGTAAGATATTCTTCACTAGATTTTTTAAGTATTTCTTTATGAGACATATAAGATAATAACTTGTATATTTCTAGTTACAGTGTATATAAAATTAGTCATTTAAAAAATTTAGATATTTTAAAGTAAAATATAATCTAAATATTTTTTAAGATGAAGTTATTTTTTTCCTAATTTTTCTTTCTTATTTATTATTAAATGATTTTTTCTACTAATCGTTTAGGGAAGAATTTTATTTTTCTAATGAGGAGATGTGTTAACCGACGCAACTTGAAGGCGACGGATTTTTCACCAATAAAATAAGACCAAAAGATAGCTTGTTGACAAAAACAATAATTGATGTTAAAGAAAACTTAAAGGGCAATGGGCATCATCTAATTGTTGGACAAGTTGTCTACTAAGGTTAGGTAAGCTTTTATTTTTTATTAGTGAAAAGTTTATTTAACTATTTTATAAATAAGTTTTTAAATAATTTTTAACCCTTTTAAACATTATTTAAAATAATTTTTTTTAAAACTTTAGTTTTTTAGTTTTTAATTTTTATTTATTTTCTTAGTTATCTTATTTAATTCTATTTTTAAACATTATTTTATTTAAAATAAAGTTTTTAATTTAATTCTATTTCATGTTAACTTAATCTCTTTTTTAATTAAATCAATTTCTCACCCCCAAACAATGTTTTTAATCATTTATATAAATAATTTTATACTTGAATTATTTGAGTAATTTTTGTTTTTTTAGTTATATAAGTCAAATACAAAAATACAAGAATTGGTTATCCTATTTCAAATGGCAATCTTTTTTTCAAGTGAAAAACAAAAGAAAAAATAATTAACTCCTTGATAAACAAGTGTCCATATCATTATGCATTGGCTCTAAAATAGGTATGACAACGAGGGTAATTAGGGGCATTTTTTGTTTATCCCGCTCCCGCACCCAACAATCGACAAGGTCAGAAATTCGCTCCCATCCCATCCCCAAAATACACTTCAAAAATTCTTGTTAAAAATTACATGAAGATATTGAAGCTATGAAAGAAAATTTTTCAAAGCTTTTGCTAGATGAAGATGTTATAGGAGAAACTAGGGGACTCAATACAACTTTGTCACTGTCTAATGCCATCACATATCTATCTCTAACTCCATTTTACAAATTACAACTATCTGGTTTTGATTCCTTTAAAAATTACATGAAAGTGATGAAGTTTATCACAAAAAAGGAATGACTAGTAATGCTTAAAAATTATCTCTTATAAAATTTCACTTGCAAGAATAAATGGTTGTTTCTTATTCATTTCTCTCTTTTCTTCTGGTTTTATTTTTAAGGAATCTAAGTACTTAATGATCATATGCAGTGATGATTTTTGGTGAGCTGTGGAAATTGGAACCACTATCTGAAGAAAGGAAGAGAAAATGGAAGAGAGAAATGGACCGGTTATTGTTTCCTACAACTATATGGTTGAGCTAGTTCCTGCTAACTAAAAAAGCTCGATAGATTCACCGGTCATCCATTTATTTCATTATGTATACTTTATCAATTATATTTCCTCTAAGTATATGCTTATCTCTAGGGGCCATGATTATTCTACTCCTTGGACCAAACCATTCACAACTTCCACACAAAGCATTTAATTGATCCAATTCATTCACATCATCAAAAGTTATTATTGTGTCGTACAATACCAAGTATGTTTGGATGGAGTATTTTAAAATTCTAGGAAATTTAAAATTTAGGAAAATTAAAATGCATCAATTAAAATTCTTTTATTTTCAAAATTTTGTGTTTGGATAAAGAAATTGAATTTTTTTCATTTTTAAAATTTTGAACCTCATTCACGGAAAAATATTTAAGGTGGATGGCGTCTTGAGAGCAACGGAGGTCGGAGTACGTCGATGATTGAGATGGAGCAAAAAGTTGTGCATTTAGAGCTTCTAAAAAAGAAGAGAATTTTAATTTCTCACCTTTTAGAGAGAAATTCAAATACCACATTTTTAATTGTTTAAAATTCTCTTTTAAAATTCCTCATATATAAATATTCAAACAGTGAATTTTAAATTGAAGAATTTTAAATCCCCTAATAAATTACTTTCCTCAATTAAAATTCTCCATCCAAACACACTCCTAATGTTATTATCAAATGCATTTCCTTCTCCTAGATGAAGTTATTGTGGCATTCTTTGGTGAAACAATAAAGGTATGTTGTTGTAGCAGATGCATACTACTACTACTAGGGGATTCTTTATTAATTCATGCATTTGTTGCATCAAGGTCTGTGAAATCGGTTACCGCTTAACTTTATTCATATTTCTGCAATAAAATGTGAAAGAGAAATACCATTAAAGAGCATAATAAAGATAGAGAACACAGTGTAAAACCAACCAAGCTCCAATAATTGAGCGGTGGGTTGGTGGTGGCGTGCGACTATTCGAGTGGAGGGACGCGTGAGCGGTGGAGAAAGACTAACAGCTAGCTACAGAGCACAAGTGGAGGCTCATGAGCGACGGCGGGAGTAACGACGTGCGTGATCGAAGGTGCAACAGTGAGAAGTCGAGAACTCTAGACCATCATAAGTGAAGTTAGGATTAATATATATACAAGGGTAATTCTGTATTTTAAAAATAGGCATAGGGCAGGACGAGGTAGGACGAATACCAGCATTATCAAAATCGTTTCCATCCTCGAATTTTTCATACGGGAAAAATCAAACCCAAATTCGAATAACTCGATTTTCTCCCATCAAAATCAAGAAGGATAGAGGTGAAGTTGCTATGCCTACTCTCAAACAATCAACCAAACATGATTCCCAAAGCAAGACAAAAGACTCCACTAACATGGCACTCATCTTGGCTAAAATAACATCGGCATAAGGTTCCCCTCGCGTATTGCACTGATTGGAATATAGGAATGCAAATATCACTTAATTAAAAAAGATGAACTTTTATTGGATGGATTGAATACTTTTGTTCTAAATGGAAGATAAGTTGTAAGCTGTAATGTGATTTTTTGTCACTGCTTCGTATGATTGTTTATTAAATTTTAGTTTCTTTCATATTGGAGATGCTGGGCAGTGAGAGTTACACAGCACGTAAAGTTAAAGTGGTTTGATTATGGAACCAGAAGGTGTTGGTGCAAGGATGGGTGACAGTGGTGCAAGGCGGATAAAATTGCTTGCGAGGGTTACATAAAATGATTTATAAAATGAAATAAAGAATAAATAAATAGTCATGATCAAATTTAAATCAAGGATTAGAATTATTTTTCCGTTCATGATTTAGCCGCAATCACATTGGATTAATACGTATAATTTAATAATTAGTCAGGACGAACTGGAAATTTGGAATTTCTGCTTATCATTTTTTTTAAGAGTGTGAATACCTTTTTCTATCATTTTTTCTTAAATTGAAATAAAAAGAAGCTCAATATATCAATTTTTATTGATCCTTATCTAAATTCTAAAGTTTTTGAGTCAGCAATGCTTCCTATACCAGACAAATTTTCAATACACCTAGCATAAAGAGTATAATATCAATTTTATCCAACTCATAATTCATAAAGGCTTATACGAATTAACAATCCGCATGAACTTTTATGGATTCATAATTCGTAAGGTTCTTATGAATTCACAATTTGTTAAAACCTTACGGATTCATCTTACGGATTATGAATCCGTAAGGTTTTGAGTGTATTGTGAATCCATAAGAATATTACGTAATCAGTATGGTTCACACTAATTACCAATTTGTAATCAGTATGGTGAATCTGTAATAATCTCATGGATTCGTAATCCATAAGGTTATTATGGATTCACAATTCATATGGGTTAAAAAAATTTAAAATGATTTTCGGAATAATAGTAAAAGCATGTGTCAAATATGTGACCTTCCAGTTACAAGCACGATGCTCTAATTAATTGAATTAATAAGTTATTTATGTTAAAAGCTAATTAATGTCACTATATATAGCATTAAATTTTTTAATGCATATTCAATATATATATAAATTTACATGATAAATTTTATAACAATTAATTTTTATCTAATAATATAATTTTTTTTATCTAATAATGTATATTTTATAACAATAAATTTAAAATAAAAATTATGATTTAATTAAAATCATAGGTTCGAATAAAAATATTAGGTTCATATACATTAGAAATTTTAATTTTATAAAATCATAAGTTTATATATTTTAGAAATTTATATATGTAAAAAAATATTATTAGATAAAAATTAATTGTTATAAAACTTATCATGTAAATTTATATGTATATTCAATATGCATTATTTTTTTAATGTTATATATAATAGTATTAATTAGCTTTTAACATGAGGAAGCCTAAGCCTCTAACCATGTTAGCCCGTATGTGTGTATGTGTGTGTATATATATATTAATTGAGATTTTAGTTTTTCAATTTGTTCATATTTCAATTTTTGAAGGCTATTTATTTTTTTTCACCAAGTCTTTCTAAAATAATTATCATTTATTTATCTTTATTGCTCAAATTAATTTATATTTAACCCATTTTAATTTTTCATTCATTTTATATTTGGGATTAAATTTTAAAAGTTTTTAACTCGTGCCGAAGAACCCAACTCATCATAGATAATAATAATTTGTTACATATTCTAGGATCATGTTGGTTAAGTGTTTAAAGTTTGGAGTGTGAAGAAAAAATAAAAAAATACATTAAGGGTAACATAAAACCAGCCCTCTAATTTTTGAAAGGCAAAAATGAGACAGGTTTAAGTTGACAAAAAGCCACAAAAAAGTTGTATGCCCCCATTTAACCGTAATAGATCAAGACAAGATATGTTTGTTACTGCTGCTGTTACTTGGAGTAATGAAGGAAGGATCAGATCAACATCCAGTTATCTGCCATATTCCTTTAACCCAATGAAAAAGCATTTTCAGGAAAAAAAATACTCTAATTAACCGTGTGCCTAAATAGCATATATATACCCAACGAAGTCCACAATCTTGCAGTAGATAATTAAAAGGCACACATCAAAATAAGTCATTTAGCAAACTTAAATCTGCAGCAATCATCAATATGATCTTCAAAAGAGCAAAGGTTTTGTAGCATCAAAAGCAAAATGAAGATTCCAAAGTGCAATTAAATGACAATAACACATGACAAAGGAACTGAAAGTTCAAATTAAAACCGAGACTCTAAAATTACCATATTAGTTATTGACCCAACATTCACCTTATTAGTTTGATACTTTTTTATTTTTCTTTTAGTTTGATACTTTTTTATTTTTCTTTTTCCTAATTCTAAAAACTGTTGTGAAATATATTTACATGAGAATTGGATTTATGTATGGATGAGGTAATTTAAAATTTTAAAGAATTTAAAATTCTAAGAATTTTAAATGTTTCAATTGAAATTCTTCTATTTTTAAAATTCTGTGTTTGAATAAATAAATTAAATTTTTTATTTTCAAAATTTTGTATTTGGATAAAGAAATTAAATTTCTTGTTGAATACCGACAGATCATCTGTCACGGAAACTTGGATTACCTTACATGTGAGTTGCGGAATGAAATGATAACTGAGTAAAAAGTGATGCAGTGAACGTCTATATAAAAAAAGAATTTTAATTTTTCACATTTTTAGAAAAAAATTAAAATTTCACATTTTTCAGTTATTTAAAATTATATTCTTCATATAAAAACATTCAAATAATGAATTTTAGATTAAAAAATTATAAATTTTTTAATAAATTATTTTATTCGTTTAAAATTCTGTATCTAATCATACTCTTATTTTAAATTTAAATTGATGATTGAAATATGAGTATGTGTTTCTATTGCGGAAGTTTAGCTAACTAAGCTATATATTCATGACTCATACAGCTCTAAATTTATATTTCTTAATATGCAACAACTAACGAACTAACTTTCCTGACAAATATCCAACAGATTAACTAACCAAGTTAGTTACATGATACCACAACTATGGGTCGGTGATAATTCTTTCATCATCAGGTTCACCTTGTTCCCAGCCTTCACCTCTATCTCTATCTTCTCCTTCGAGTTCATGGGTAACACCATCAACCTCAACCCCACCGGCCGCGGAGGTTTTAAGTACAAGTTGATCTCATTGTAGGGAAAATAAAAAATCGGGCAATCTTTCAGCAACTGTTCGTCGAGCAATTCAACTTGCATTTTGTGCGTTTGCAACACAACCCTCTCCACTGGCACGAGGTACATTTCAATTTGTTCAAAAACCTTTTCCTTCAGCTTCAGAACGATGTCGTTCACGTCCATTACCATAGAAATGTGTTCTTTGCACGCAGACACTTTCACTTCCAGCACGATTGTCATCCACTCCGTCAGCGACCCCTCCGTTGTCGGTTGGGCCTTCTCCGATGGCGCCACCGACTCACCAACCGTCTTCTTCTTCTCTTATCATTGTCTTCTCCACGTCAACCTCGGCGAAAACTCCGGCAACTCATCCATGCATGACGGTCACTACTATTCACTAGTGACGAGAGAATGAATGCAAATTGAGAAACAATAATTTGTAACTGTATCTAATTAATGTTACCCAAAATGTAGAAAATTGAGAAACAGTTTATTTAATTTACATAATAATATTACAATATTTTTTTTTTCACAATATAATCTCAGTTTCTTATTTCCACCTTGTGTAAAAAAGATAGCTAAGCAATGTAGAGAAAGAGAAAAAAAAAAGACATTAAGATGTAAAATAAATATAAAAATTTAATGTATTATAATAGAGTAATATATTTTCTACTTAAAAGTTGCATGAGTCATTACAATATAAATCGAGTATTGTTTTCAAAATTAATGTTAATATAAAAATTTAGTAAGAAAACCAATATATAAATAATATATATATATCAAATTTTTATATTTAATGAATATGAAAACAAAATATTACATTTATAAGACTGCCATACCATATTTAATTACGATGTAGTCAAATATCTAAGTATTGGATCAAATTAATTGATAAGCTAGTTAAAAAATTTATAAACTCTCTAAATACTTCATCAAATACACTTAATTATAGTAGTAACTTTAACAGTTTTAATATGAATTCACTATTAGTATATACAGAAATAAATGTAACTATAAATGATTTGATTGTTAAAAATTGTTAATTCTAAATCAACGGTAGAAAAATAATGTTTTAATACTTTTTTAATTGTACATATTTTAAGAGGACAAAATGATAGGAAAAGAAAATTAATATTAAATGTAGTATTAAAAATGTCGAAATTTATATGTAAAAATTGCGAGACAGCTTTGTATATATAAAATAAAATAGCTTATTGTATCACTCACACAGTTACACTGAATGTTTAATTCGTTATAGATGTAGTTATATAAAACAAAAGGGATCGGACCACTCAGATATGCTAAAATTAAAAAAAGGTGTGATAAAGTAAAGAGCAAATATTATAAGTATCATTACGGGTATTTGTGGTCTGTATTGGATCGGTTTTGAAGTAAAAAATATCCGATCCAATCCCTTTGGGTTTGGTCAGTTGATCATCTATTCGATTTAATTTTTTTTTTCAAATCCGATCCAATCCAATCCAATTTTTTCGGTTTGGATTGGATCGGTTTTCGGTTTTTTAAAATATCTAAAAATAAAACTTAGAGACTTATTTTATCAAAATAAGGAGTATCTAACATAAATAAACACATTCATTGGATAAAAGCAAACACAATTTTCTAATTTTTATTGGACAAACACGTTCATTGAACAAAATAAAGAACAATGAAACCTTATTGCAAACATGTTCATTGGACAAAAACAAACACAATTTTCAAATTGAACTCATAACTTAAATGTAAAACTAAAAAGCCTAAGTAGGTAATTGGATCGGTTTGGATTGGATCGGTTTTTACCAGTCAATTCGAAAACCGATCCAATTTGGTGAAAATTTTCGGTTTTTTTTTTTTGATTATCGGTTTTTCGGTTCGGTCACCGCGGTTTGGATCGGTTGATGAACACCCCTAAGTATCATACAAAACACACACCAAATGTATTGAAAGCTAAACAACTGAAATCACGATGATAGAGAATTGCTTCAGTATGAACATGTAAAACTCCAAACACACACCAAGTGTATTGAAAGCTAAAAAAACAAACCTGAAATATTGTTATCTTTTGAGAAGGTGTTTTGTGTTTTCTGTGTCTTTATAAATCTACATTCTATGCAATCTCGTCAAAGAAAGCTAGAATTGTTTTGATGTACTTGCATGTCCTTTTCTACATTGTTTATATGCTGAATTGCAAGTGGTAGCCTTTTCTTTTTCTTATATTGTTTTTGTTTCATTAAAAGCTCATTAACTTTCAAAATAACTACTAGTTAATAATGTAAAAACATTTATAAATTAAACAACAAAATTCCTTTTTCAATTGCTTAAAAGAAAGAAAGAAAATCATCTTGGCATGTTGTGTCTATTCCTGTATTATCAAGTTCATAAACATGTTCTTAGCATGTTTAGATGATGATTACAAACTAGATCAGTTAGGCAGGCTGTGTAAGCATGCTCCCCTCTTGTTTTCCATGAAACCTCAAGCTCAATATAAATGCAGTACTAACATTCAATTGCTTTAAAATTATGTCTATTATTTGGTACTTTTTTTTTTTTTGCACATAGAAATAAAATTATCAAACTTAAAATCTAAGTATACATATGATGGAATGCACTAGGACAGCACCAAACACACCACTCAAGATGAAGTTTCCATTTGATAGTGATACCTGATCTTATCTTGATTCATAAAAAAATTAGCACAAAAGAAAACATAAAAACATAGTCGGTCGATATACATAATATGTTCCTTATGGTTAGATATGTATATATAATGACTTTAAAAGAAGTAAATTTTTTACCCTTATATAAAAATGGTGGTTTTATTAATGTTTTAAAGGATACTAATTTCTATCTACAAGCTCAAAAAAATATTTATTTGCATCTAACTTTCTAGAAGTTAAAAAAGCACTTTGCTTACAATTGAAGAGTCAAATGATAAGTTGAATATTATTATCTCAATGTTTGAATTAATAAAATGATTAATTATTATTGTTTGAACTTTTAATTATTTAAAATAAGATGACATAAATATATTAAAAATTTAAAATTATTTAATTATTTCATATATATTTTTCATATATTATTTTATGCACATTAAAATAATAAAATATGTATTTCATTTAATAATTATATGATAAAATATTCAAATAATGCTATGATTATTGTATTCAAAATTTAAATTTATCATACTTCTATTATTATTATTATTATTATTATTATTATTATTTTTCTTTATAAAGACTAGCCATAAATGTTCTCTGCATATAAGTCTAGCACTATATTTAAGTTGAAGAAGATTATTATAGAAAACAAATTTTTTTTTAATATTTAGCATAATTATATATTTAAGATTTAATTAAATTCAAAATTATTAATTCTATAATAATTAACCCACTTACTTAATGGTATCATATTTCTATCTATCTATTCCACCAGTAATTAAATAATACATATTAGCTTACCTCTATGTCTTTTCATTCACTATATATAAAAGTTCCCCAAACCATCATCAAGTAGAGAGGCAAATCAAGAGTCATATCGTGAACAATATTCATTTGTTTGTCTAGCAAGATGGATAGTCAAACAATTATTTTTTAGGTAAAAAGGAACATAGGATTGACATTTATCAAAATTTTACAAAGTAAAGTTTCAAAACGTTAAATATTAATACTTAGATAAACTTTAGTGTTTATTAATTAAACAAAATAAGTCATTATTATATTACACTTGTTCCTTAACCATTTAACACACTAGTTTTTAATTTACTCATTATTTATTTAAAAATTAGCCATTTTTATTTTTCAATTTTGTCTATTTGGTTTGGTTTATGTATAATTTTAGTTATTAGAGATTTTAATTAATTAGGTCTCGCAAATTAATTTATTTGTTTCTTAAATTTACTCTTATTTAAAATCTTTATTTTTCATTTACATATATTATAGTTTATAAAAAAATTGAGATATAAAAATTTAAAATCTAAAAGTTAATATTTTATTGAGGGGATAAAAAATGAGAAGAAGTTTAGGGATTAGGATTTAGGATATCTCATTAATATAACAAGGGCATAGTCAAAAGAAAGTTCAATTTAATTCATAACTATATAGTTACTCCCTGTTATTGATCTGTTAACAAATGTAATTAGTTAGTTTTAATTTAGATGGTTATGTAACAACAGGAACTTGCAAATAACATAAATTCTATAATGCATCACTCACTCATAATCTCCACTGTATTGAAAATATGGATTCTGTTTTTGGGAGGGAATTCAAATGTGGAGATTGGTGAATTTGATATCGTCCTCCAATTAAAAGAAAATCTCAAACATATTCATTTCATCCCTATATCCCACCAAACCTTTCTCGTCAATAAGAACCAATGTCAAGTGTACTTTTTGAGTTATTATCAATGTTCATTTAAAGAAACATCTCATGCGTGATTATTCAACAAAATTGATTTTGAAATGAAAATCAATATGTGAAAGCAAATTAATACTATATGCTGGTTTAAATAGTCGTGTATCTTTTTCATAAGTTTATAGAATGTATAATTTCTCAAATGAAATTGGACAGTGATAAATAATTTAAAAAATGGTTGTATTTTGTTGGGAAATTCATGGTTTTAAAAACTTGTTTGATTTCCTTATCATTTTATGGTTTTAAAAACTGAAATTATACTATTTACTAATCAATTTCTCATCCGAAGTATATTAAACAATAAAATTTCATCTCTAAGTAAAACAATTATCATTTATTTTGTCAAAGTTACAGTTCTTGTCTTCTTTTATTTCCACATCTTGTTCACCTTCTTCTCTTTCAATTACACACATTGTACTCAATTACTCAATCTTTCTTAGCTCTTTTTTGCTCATCTTATTTACATCCTTCTCTTCAATTCCACATTATGTTGTATTACTCAATCTTTTTTGTCTCTTCTTTTATTTTAATCTTATTCATCCCCACTTTCAATCCATCTTTTCAGTTCAACATTATGATATGTCTTGCAGCTCTTAATTGAGATATTATATCAAACACCTAACCATAAAAAAAATATTTCAAAGAAAAGAGTTAAAAACTACAAATGCAGTATCAAAACACTACAAATTGAAACAAAAGACAACATTAAATCATTTGACATTTTTGGAAACATGTCCAACAAAAACACAACCAAAAAGACCCAACACACCAAAAAATTGAACTAAAAAAAAAGAAGAACGAAGAGTGTTAACACTACATACCATCAAGGTGGGTTCACATCCCAAAAAGCTAAGTTTAAGTTCCAATTAGAACAAAATAACAAAAAGAATGAATAGCCTTAAAATATTTTCAAGCTGAAAATGGTGAAGTTTTTTATAGAGTTAAGAGGAAGAAAATGAGAATATTTTTGATATAAAATTTTATTAAAAGTCATATGACCAGCATGTATCTACTTTCTATTAAATTATTAAATGGTGTTTAGGAGAAAGAAGTTTAGGTGTAAGTGAATTAAGTAATTAAGAGTTCTGTGGAAGGTGCAAAAATGAGAAGTATCATGTGAAATTGAAATTTGAAAACATTGGGGGAGTACCAGGGTAATTTATTGTAAAACTTAATTTTGATATGTTTACGGATTAGAATTTATCGTAATTGGATGTTGAGAAGTTTTTCTTATGAGTAAAAAAAAAAAAAAGTTCCAGCAACTCATCCATGCATGACAGTGACTACTGTTTACTAGTGAGGAGAGAATAACTGCAAATTGAGAAACGGTTAATTTGTAACTGTATTTAATTAATGTTACCCAAAATGTAGAAAATTGAGAAACGGTTTATTTAATTTAATGATAATATTACATTTTTTTTTTCACAATATAATCTCAGTTAATCTCATTTTCGTTTTTCCACCTTGTGTAAAAAAGATAACTAAGCAATTAGAGAAAGAGAAAAAAAACATATCAATATGTAAAATAAATATAAAAATTTAATGTATTATAATATAGTAATATATTTTCTACTTAAAAAAGTTGCATGAGTCATTACAATATAAATCGAGTATTGTTTTCAAAATTACTGTTAATATAAAAATTTATTAAAAAAACCATATAATTAAAGATGTGAAGTTTAACCGATTTCAAAAATATACAAAAAAAAATCAGGAAACATATTTTGCGAACTCTTCAATGCCTTTACCAGGCTCTGTTTACAACGGTGTTGCAACAACAGAACAAGCTTTCCTGCAATGGGAAAACTATTAATATTTTTACATAACCAATAATAGTCTTCATTTTGATGCAAGGCATATATCTCGTTAAATTCTTAAGTTATATTTATAATCATTTTAATATATATTTACTACTAGTATTATGGTTTTTACATAAATAAATAGGCCATTATTTCGATCTGATTTGAAAACAACTCATATCAATTTGATTTATATATTATTTAATTATGTAATATTATGCGACTTATATTGTTATATTAGATAATTTTTTTTTTGAAATTAAAGCCAAAAATATTTTTATAAATTTGATATTTTAATTTTTTATTTAATATTTTATTAAAATAAATTTTTATCTTTAATCTTCTAAATTCGATTCCTAATTTAATTTTCTAATCCCTAATTTTCTAATCCTAAAATTCGTATCTTTCGTTCCCTTTTTATTATGTAACCAATATTAAATTAATCAAATATAATAAAATATTATGTAGTTTGTTTTATATTCATCTGATCAAATACAGTAAAATATTATATAATCAATTTTAAATTAATCAATTAAAATTAAGTATTATTTGTTAAAACTTTAAATTTATCTAAGCAAATAAAATGCTCTAGCCAGAAGAATGAAATCTACGAGTTTCACAATTAGAAAATTAGGAATTGAATTAAAAAGATTAAAAATAAAAGAGTCTTTTAATAATTAATATTAAATAAAAATAAAACTATCAGATTTATAAAAAAATCCTTAAACTTTAATTGTAAAAAATAAAAAATAAACAAAATTATTTAATGTGATAATATAAATCACCTAATATTATATTATTGGATAATACATTATTTACACATTTACATGACTTATACTCAAAATGACTAACCGCCGAGTAAATAAAACCCCTTAATTAACATGAAAATAGTCAAGAAAAGAAAGATAAGTAAGTATCATACAAAACTTTGCAACGCTTTATTTACAAGATGAATGGTTATACATTTTTCTGTTGTACATGAAAGTAACCTGCTTCTATTTTACAAAGTTTTATTTGTAGTTAAACTCTAATAGATATACAGCAAACTAAACCAACGAACTAACAACTAGTTTATTATTATAATTATCGAATTAATTTTGAAAGTTTGTTAGAAAGGAAGCCAAATTTGAAGGATTGGAATAGGTGTGATTTGAATGAAAGGATAGAGGATAAGAAGTGGAGAGAATTATGGGAGGTAAGTACAACTAACTGATCTAATATTGGATGGATTCATGGTGTGCTGTAAAGTGAAGCGGATCCGCTACCACTTGTGTTGAGTTTCCTTCAATCATTCTATTCTCTTTCTACAACTTACATATAATACTACTAGTTTGTGCAATCGAGGATGAGCCTTGACGCTTATTAGGGACCGGCCAGACCACACCTATTTCTGGACAAAGACACATCTTTGAATTTCATTCGATTCAATTCATTTGGGTATCAATCAAGATTGAGTTGGGGATGGGATCGTGCCTCTCGGTGACGGGGGCATCAGCTTCCATAGATGCTTTTGATGAATCATTATCCAATTCCAGTCCCACAGCTGGCTCCGATTATAGCATGGAAATGCGGCTCCACAGAGTTCCTGGAAGATTATTCTTGAACGGTTCGTCCCAGGTTGCTTCCTTGTTCTGTAAGCAAGGTCGCAAAGGGATCAACCAGGATTCCATGCTTCTCTGGGACAACTTCTCTTCAAACAAGGATACCGTTTTCTGTGCTGTTTTTGATGGACATGGACCTCATGGCCATATGGTTGCAAAGAAGCTCAGGGATTCCTTCCCTCTCAAGCTTATTGCTCAATGGAATATGCTTAACCACAAAAACAACTATGATACGCCTTGTGCGGTTGCCCCAAGTAACATTGGAACGCTCAGAGACTCCTTTGGGAAGGCTTGTAAGGTGATGGACAGAGACCTGAAACTGCAGCACCAGATAGATTGCTCGTGTAGCGGGAGCACGGGTGTGATGTTGCTGAAGCAGGGGCAGGACCTTGTTATTGCGAATGTGGGTGACTCCAGAGCTGTATTGGCTACCCATGATCGTAGATTGGGTTCTCTTATTGCGGTCCAGTTGAGCACTGACCACAAGCCACATCTTCCAAGGGAAGCAGAGAGGATAAGGATTTGTAAAGGAAGGGTTTTTGCCACTAAGAACGAACCAGGGATTGCTCGAGTATGGCTCCCCAACATTGATTCCCCTGGCCTTGCCATGTCTCGTGCTTTTGGAGATTTTTGTCTCAAGGACTTCGGAGTCATCTCTGTTCCTGATTTCTCTTATCACCGCCTCACTCAAAGGGATCAATTTGTTGTCTTAGCCACAGACGGGGTCGGTATTCATTCCTAAATTTCTTTCCTTTATCATCCATCATCATATTACATGATTTCATTTCTCACTCACATCACAGGTATGGGATGTTTTATCAAACGAAGATGTTGTGACCATTGTGGCATCTGTTCCACGCTCTTGGGCGGCTCGAATGCTGGTTGAGGCAGCTATTCAGGCATGGAAAACCAAGCTTCCCAATACTAAGGTTGATGATTGCTCTGCAGTTTGCCTCTTCTTTCACACAGACTCACCATCACCGCTACTTAGACTCCAACCTCAACAAAACCACCCAATAGCCTCCTCCTCCTCACTTCACTAATTTGACAATTACACTCACACATCCCCCTCAGGCTTAACTAAATTGTATATACTTTCTGTTAACACATCCCACTTAATGGAGATATGTAGTCATGTAAAAAGAAAAGGAATATCCACATTCCTTTAATAACATTGTATATACTTTCTTTCATTCTCCTTTTAGCTGGAGGTCATTTCCTTCTCTGCATATCTGGCAGATGTGGACTTTTGCCAATCCAAGTGTCTAGATTATATCATATAGTGTATTATCCAGTGGGTTGCTTGAAACAAGAGAATTGAAAGATTAAGAACTTGTTTGTTATGAACGCTTGTTCTGTTTATTATCAAATTTTATTGTGAATTCAACGTTGATCTTGTGCATAAAGATCAAGTCAATGTTGTGATTAAGTAAGAGTTGACCTTGTTAATGAATGTAACTTTATTGTGCAAAACAATCCTGGTAATAATCATATTACATCATTTGAATTTGAATTTTGAAGGGAAACAAACCAAGACCGAGACTTTGTTATTCTGGCAACATAAAGGTACATTCTTTTTTTTTTTGTATAAAAACAATTTCTTGTGGGTTACTACTGCAATTGCTAACGCTTAGTAGAGTTGAAACAGAAGCCTGATCATTTATACATTTAATTCTTTAAAGACTTGACAGTATTTCATGTTGCTGAGCAACTCGAGCAAAATGTGTACAACACAACTGAAATTATAAATTGGGCAAAGGAAAAAATATACCTTGTAATCCCAAGTATTTTTATTTGTAATTTCCCTGTCTATAGTGATATTAATTGGGTTATGATCATAATTGGACTGATGTTAGCAAACTTATAGACTTTTAAAAGCTGTGTGAATAAAAAGGAAGATATAAATAACTTTACATTTTGCAAAATAAGATGTGTTACTTTGTGGTTGGAGGTCTAACAAGGCTTATGTCTTCTACCCTGTAAAATATGCTATTACAGACCCTACTGCCATGTTGATCAGTCAAGTACAAAAGTCTTTTATCCAAACCGGGTCAACAATTGTATACCAAAACATCAACTTAGCAGCTCTGGTAGCTAGGAGGAGTCTTGCATTCTACTTATCGAGGTTACAAAATCATTAATAAAACGTCAATCCCTTGCTCCTTTTCCCATGTGAGTTAATATTCGGGTAATTATGGCCTCCTCTTCTTCCCAGAAACAGGAAGATTATGTGCTGTAAGATAATATTTTAACTCCACCACAGTCAAGTCCTTTAACTGCAAAACAAAATCAAATGATTCCGCATCAGCAATTTTAGAAGTTGAAAGAGAGGAACAAGGTAGCCAACTGAAAATATTAAGCCACTACACGTCCCACCTAAACTTTCAAGACATCAGATCTCAGATACTCAAATTTGAAGTGTGGCTAACCTCTTGTCTACGGTATGGGAACTTTGAGCCGTAATTACAAGTTTGTAACCTTATGTTTCCCTTTTTGCTCTATTATTGTCATGATTTATAGCAAGTATCCAGCAGGAACTTGCGTAGATGCTGGATCATTGATAACAAATTTCCATTTGGTGTCTAACTTCTTTTAACATGGGGAGCTAGTTTAGGTCTAAATGTATGGCTTATCCAATGCAGTTTGCCTGTATTTTTCTACAGGCATATGTTACTTTAACACCTAGGACCAATCACTGCATAACATTCCAAAGTAGGTAACTAGCATATGTGGTGGAACCGTTCTCCAATCACATTGAGACGCGTGCATGTATTAATGTATGGTGTCACTTGGTGCTTATGACACATGATATTTAGGTATATATTGGATGCATAATAAAAATTATAGTTTTAAATAAAAATTTATGAGTTCATTAAAAAATATTAAATCTATAAATATAATTTTTAATTTAACATAAATATAAATATAATTTTTATTAAACCTAAAAAAATACTTTAATTAATAAAAATTTACATGTTTCTTTATCAAACCTAAAAAAACATTATAACAAATAATATCTTAAATAGATACTCTTGACAATATTGTAGACTTAGGTCGACACAATATTCATGATGAGCTACCTCCAAAGTTTTTTTTATCATTGTATATCGATGGAAACTCCTTTTTTTGTAAAAATAAAAAAAGTTTATCAAAATTCCTTTTAATTATTTTTATACCAAATAAATGATAGTATTTTTTAACATTATCATTTATTTCTCATAAAAAGACTGGAGATAATATTATTTTAATATGAGCACAATATTAACTTAAATTCTTTGAATTAAATTTTAAGATGTAGATATAGTATATTAAAATTGAAAAAAAAATGGTTTGAATAAGAATCTCTACTAATGTATATATATTCAATAGAGAACGAGTTCCTTCCCAGAAGGTCCAAATTACATCCATCTCAATCACATATACAACGAGCGAGTGACTAAGTGAATAGCTGAATATCATTTATATAGCTTTTTTTTAACAAAGTGTGTAACGAATAACTGAATTCATCCCAAAAAATGTTATCTAATATTTTTTTTTTTACTTTTAATTTCACCGTTTAAGTGTGTAACGAATTTTCATATAAAGTAGTCTTTTTACGGTATTTTATATAATGAAATTATTTTTTTTATTGCGTTAATGAAACCAGTTATCTTTACAAGCATTTTGTTTACCAATAGTACATTTGAACTATTAAACTTAATTTTGATATGTTTACGAATTTATCATAATTGGAGGTTGAGAAGCTTTTTTTTTTGTGAGTAAAAAAAAAAAAAAGTAATTCCAGCAACTCATCCATGCATGACAGTCACTACTATTCACTAGTGATAAGAGAATGAATGCAAATTGAGAACGGTTAATTTGTAACTGTATCTAATTAATGTTACCCAAAATGTAGAAAATTGAGAAACGGTTTATTTAATTTACATAATAATATTACAATAATTTTTTTCACAATATAATCTCACTTAGTCTCATTTTCGTTTTTCCACCTTGTGTAAAAAAGATAACTAAGCAATGTAGAGAAAGAGAAAAAAACACGTATCAATATGTAAAATAAATATAAAAATTTAATGTATTATAATATAGTAATATATTTTCTACTTAAAACTGTATTAAACTAAATTATTTACATGTTTTAAAAATTATTGCAGTGTATTTCAAACCTATAAAACTGTAAACAAGAAAGATTTCTTCATGATTGCGTACTTCTCCAACCCTAATACTTTACTCATAATCGACATTGGATAACAATCTCAACATACTATTCAAACGAATGGATCCGACAATAATCAATATGAATGAAAGGTAATCACCCAATGTATAAAGTTGTATTATTATTTTCTGTTTTAATTCCGCCAGCCTGCAATTAAGCCCGCTTATGTGTGGTGCACAACCAGGGAGAAGGAGCCAGCAACACAGACTCCAAATAGATTGTTTCTAGACAATTTTATATATATATATATATATATATATATATATAATGCAAAACACTGTTCAACGCTTTATTTCTGAGATGAATGGAATAAAAAAAAAACAACGGACAAACACAGCAGCTAGTTTATGATCAGTTACGACAATTGAGCAGAAACGAATCCATATAGGGTTTCAAGGGCTGACCTATTCCTTGACGGAGAGGTCGATCTCATGATTCTCTGAAACATTACAATCTCGAAGAAGCTGATGATCAAGAAGTTTCACACGCGTTGAATGCGAGTGCAGCACCATCCTATCTACTGTGACATTTTCCATCTCAAAGCCTGCAAGAACTTTCATAGATGCAAGAATGAACTTTTTCAGCTTCAAAACAGTGTCGTCCAGGTCCGCTTCCATAGGGAAACGATCTTTCCAGTATTTATGCGCCTTCAAGCTCACATTTACAAGCCGTAATGGATCGTATGGCTTCGGAATCACCTTCGACTTCTGTTTGTCAGACGGCGCCGGCGGCTCTTCCAAATTCTTATGAATTGACTGCATCCTCGTAAATGGCATCAGCAACACCAGCGATTGTCCAAGAGGATTGTAATTGTTATAGTCTAGGGTTCCTAGATGGTTTAGCATGCATTGTATAAGCATTGCCAAACCTTAATCTTATTATATGCCTACGTATTCAAGCCCGAGGGCCGAGGGGTGTTATGTATCCTCCGATTTCATTTGGGCCAACCGACCCGGTGTTTTGGTAGACAATCGACCCAGTAGCAAATTTACTCCACATGAGGCAATACTATGTTGTTATATCTTAACTGCAAATCATCATATTCACTTGTATCTTAATCATATCTTAATATAATCTTATCATATCTTTTTTTTGACACATAATCTCATCATATCTAAACATATTAATCTCTATTTTATATAATCATATAGTATTAACAAGCCAAGACAGCATTTTTCAATTTCGATACAGTATTTGTCTAATATGAGACTATTTTTTTAGGCATCCAAGTTCAAGGTTCTTTGCTCCCGCAATATTTAATCGTGGCTAGAAAATTAGTTTATTAAGCAACACAAAATTTGTTATTTTTTTATAATTAGACATTAAAGACAGTGTTGTAAGAATTAATTACAACAACTCATATTCTCTGTTAAACAAACTGAATCAAACCTTTTTGCAATAATATTCGTTGTTCAGAAAAAGAAAATTTTATAATATAAGCTAAGGAATACTCAATCGACACTGAAAAATTAATAATAAATTTATGTTATAATAAAAAAAATACTTAAATTAAGCATAAAATATGTCTAATTCAAGATTCAACATATTTTTGTTTTGACCGGATGACTATACACAATAATAGAACACAAGTAACATATATTAACCAAATTATCCCATACAAATCACCTACCAAAAAATATTAGGAGATCAAAATGTCTGCAATAATAAAAATAAAGGATCATTTAAATATTATCTTGTCATATTAGACAAGATTAGACTTGTTGTCCATGAAGAAAGCCAAGCACAAATAACATAAAAAATGACATCAATTTAATTTGCAAAAGAGTGACACTAATGAATAAAGAGAATGACAATTACCACTCTTCAAATTATATATTCTAATTTATAACATAATTAGATATTCTCACAGTACATCAAGTAATTTTATTTGTGTAATGGAAAAGGAATTAAGATTCTCACTATTTTAAAAATATTTTTTTTGTATTATATGAGTATTTTAAACTATAAGAAAAGTAAATTATATGGTTAAAAATATAATCATATTAAAATATCTTCATACTACTAAATAATAATGAAATCACGTACTAAAAAGAAATTATATTTTAAAAATGAATACTTAAATTTTATTAAGGTTGATAGTAAACAATCTCTACATCCATTTGTAAACTGGAAAAGGTTATCCTATAATAAAATAAAATAAAAACTTAAAAATAAAACATTAAAATGATGGTGAGCATAATGTTTTGATACAAAAGAGGGGCTAAAAGCCCCAAAGCTAAAAACAAAGTTTGAATGGTTGTGGAAATAGATGGCCCCATGCAATAACATCACGCAAGCATAAAAATGAAATTATAGGAGAAGGTGTTGTGAGAATATACAGTCTACAGTCCAGCTAATTAATAAATTTTATTAGAGGTTGGGGTTCGAGCCCCCCTTGCTAGATCAGTAATGGACATATGGTCGGATTGGATGCAAGCCAAAAAAATCTTTTAAAATCTTTTTTTACTAAAAAAAGATCTTTTTTTATATTTTAAAGGTGTTTAGTTATTAATTTTTTTTATTTTTATAAAAGTAAAAGATGTTATCAGACCTTGTTTTTAAAGTTGCAAATTGTAACTATAACGAACAATTATAACTTAAAATTCCTCATAAGTATGCCTTTTTACAATTAAACTTTTAACAAGAGTCATGACGAAAGTCATAATCTCTTACTATTAAAAATAAAATTAAGGACTTACTTCTCCAAATAACCATATATGACTCTAGTTAAACAAACATAACCAAATTTAAAATCAAATTTAGAAAATGCTAAATTTGTGTATGATTTTTAAAATTATCATATCAAATGTAGAAATTTCACATTCCTAACTTAAAATTCACAAGTAACTAAGCACTCCTAAATGTTATTCATTAAAAAAATACAATAACTTTACTCCTAAATCCGCGGCGGCAATGCGTTCTCAGTGACTGTCATCGGTGTCTGCGGTGCCACCTGAGGCGCGTCCGGAATCGATGACAGCAACTCTTCCTTTGGTGGCGGAATGTCTACAATCGATTGCGGCATCTCTAGGTTCTCTTTTTTATCCGGCGGTGGTGGCGGCGGCGCATCTGGATTCCACCGCAGCATCTCTTCTAACTCGTCCCCGCCTGGTGGTATATGCATGTCTGTAATCTCATGGTCATCCTCATTACTATTCGGCGCCGGAGACAATGTCGGTGGTGCCACGTGGTTGCCGGAATCCGCATCAAGAAAGAATTGAACGCGAGAGGGTTCACTTTTGTCGGTGTTGAAGGCGATGGCTTCGTTTGGAAGAACTTGGCCGTTGAAGAGTAGAGTTTGCCTATAAGCGGCAATCTTTGATTTCTTGAAAAGAGCCAAAGAAACCCACTTCCATGCAGAATGTTCTCCCATCCTCCGCCACAAAAGTCACATCCATATCAAACTCTCACAGGATTATTATTCTTTTTTTTTTTTAATGTGAAACGCTGCACTTATGCGTTAATGAAAAAGCTTTCCTATTTTATGTAGTGAATGAGTAGTACTGAATAAAGAGATTCGTTCACCCCATTTTAGTTGAGTCTTATATTATATCCCTCTCAAATGTATAGTATTTTATTATTAAAAAAATTGCCATTACTTATATTAATAACATTACTCGTGTCGCAGCGAAATAAACTGCTATTTTAAGTGATTCTCAGTTTTCTTATTTTTTCGGTGTATGTTGAAGATGCCGTAGCAATATTTTTAGTTGCATGCATAATAGGACCAGTCTAACGAGATCTTTTTAAACTAATTAAAATAATTTATTAAATTTATCATAATTTCATCTGAAGGTTATTTTTATGCTTCCTAAGATGTAAATTTCCAAGTTATTAAGTAATTTCATTTACCATTTCTTTTTTAATTTAGATTTGAGAATCTAAAAATATTTTATGGGGCCTCGAGCAAACGCTTTACTTACCTCATGATTGGATCGATATGAACATGATCAGAGGAACTAAAAATTACTGTGTGATATCTACTCTTAAAATAAAATAAATACTGTTACACTTACCGATTATTTATTCTATGAATTTATGAAAACAGAACAAATAAATGTTTTCGTCTCAAGTTACAAATTTTTCTTACCCATTTTGTTATGAAAGTTTTAGAATCTTTCAATTTGAAGAATTTCAAACAACAAAACAAAGAACAGCAAAGTTACCATCTAGGTCTGTTTGATTTTGTCCATTTCTTTAAAAAAAAGTATTTTGTAAAACAAGTTTAAAACAATAATTTAAACAAAAGAAAAAGAATTTTTTTTTCTCGTAATACTAATTTGAAAAATAGATTTAAAAATGAGAAAAATCGACCTCGTTTCTTCCGGTAAGCAACACTCAGAATCTTAAGCCTAACGAAAGCAGCGAAAACGAGACACTATAGGAAAAGTCGAATGATATCTATTTCAGGTACATATACATTCAAGTCATAACACTATTGTAACATGCAGAGATTTCATATAATCTCATTAGTAGGCAATAATATATAGACACTCTTATATCACAAACACCTATTTAACACTCTTTCTCTCTTTTTCATCCTATCAAATTATATCACTTATCACACCTACATTCCTCTCCTATCTCTATCTCTTTATCAAGGTATCAAATAACATGAGGGTGCCCGTGCATCTTTATTCTTAAAATTGTTGAACTAAAGGCACTCAAAATTACTACCAAACATGCGATTGTAGCAAGATTGAGGCTTAAGTGCCCGATTCATTGAAAGAATAAAAGCAATATATAAAGCAGTATTCTTTGGTGTTCATTGTTTACAGGCTGTTAGAGAGCAACAATAACATGTGTAAACGTAATAAACTTCGTATATGATTCCACGATTTCGTGGTTGACACGAATAACTCTGCTTCTATCACCCCCACCCCGAAAATCAATTTGCAACAAAATTTAGTACCTTAAAAGCGGCAGAGGCGACTAATGCAACTATCTTCTGCGCTTTGATTCTTTCCGCATCTCTGCTACATAGTTCTCCAGATTTGATTTCTCCCATAAGCGTCTGAGCACAAGATCTTCCTTTGTTGCCTCATCTATTAGTAACAGGCACGAAAACCATTAAGAGACATGCTAGTAGGTCAGGCTATGCTAGTAGAATCCAGAACAAAACATAAAAAGCAGGATGATTTTACTTCTGCAACATGGATAATTCCCCTATGTTCAGTGTCTAAAAGAAGAAAGTTCATCATAGATAAATTATAATCACCTATATTTCTCCATCTATCGAGAGGAATACTGAGGGATCTTTGTGTCAGATAAGAAGCATCTTCCAAGGAATAAGGGTACTTTTTCACTTTGTATCTCCAAAACCAACAGGCAGTCCACAACAGCAGCTGAATGGAAAACAGAACTAATCAGTAATTGCACATAAAAAAAATTATTAATTTTCAAGGTTCAGCACCATTTGTAGGAAAGAACTTTGTACCTTGAATTAAAATAGAGCAACAAAAAATTCATGGTGAGTAATTGCAGTTTCCAGATAAAAGATTTGAACTCTAACCTTGCCTAAGGTATACGGTAACAGAACAAAGCGGACGGCAAGAAGTTTCCATACAGAGGGCATTTCAGCTCCAGTTATCTGCAGATCTAGTTCTTTGCTAAGGTCTTCCTCCGTTTTCCTGCATGTTACGGATTCCTCACATTGTGTCTTTGTGACAAAAGTAAAGAAATTGCAGTCAACAAAGCCCAATCTTACAGATGAAAGACAAGCTGATTTAACAAAGAAAATAAGAGTTTTCAAAGAGAACCAATTTGAACAGGTCACTGGATACTAGATATAGGAATTTTCTTTTCGGGAGGTGCAACTGAATAACTACTAGATATAGGAAATTACATACAATAACTATAGGTGGCATTTGTTTCAAGGCATGTGATTAAATTCCCAGGAACAACTTTCCTAGGAATACTATATTCCTGGGAAAACTAAATGGCATTTCTTGTAAAGATTTAATATTTCCATGAACGTTTTCAAAATTCAAATATGAAAGAAAAAAATAAAAGTGGGAATGATATTTATTAGTTGGAATATATGATAATTTCCAACAATCCCAGGGTAATGTTATATTCCCACCCATCACTGTGGGAATAGAAGATAAGCAAACTATGTAGACAGTTCATCCTAGGAATCAACTATGTTTGGGAATTTTTTTAAAAACTTATAACATGGGAATATTATATTTCCAAGTTCATATTCGGGTAATAATTTTGCAAAACTTGAAACAAATACACCCATACAGATTGAGGATGATAACATACTTGTCCATATTCTTCTGACTCTTCTTCTTGTTTTTAACCCCTCCACTGCGTTCAAGTTCCAATGCCCTTAGTTTATTTTTATATGCAGGTGTCTTCTTGACCATGGCTACAGCCTAAACACAGAAAAGTCAGAGCAATGAATGTGGATGTCTTAATCTTCCAAAAACATTTTATACAAAAAACAAATTAAGCAATTTCCACACACACAAAATAAATAAATTGCACAGCCCTGACCTATTTCAAATTCTATGCATGCATATATGTCTGTAAATCAATGTAAACCATTTTACTGGTAATGTTGCTTGGATTGGTTGAACATGCATGGAACATAAAATTTTCACCACAAAACTTGGGCAGTGGCTACCCTTGACTTCAAGACCTACTCTCCTTGGTAAGAGATGCTCCAAAAACAAACAAGTTAGTTCTACACCCATGAATCAAACGACATGGTTTGTACAAATCCAAAACCCTTGACAGCATTGTGCTCAACTGCTAGGCATAAGTCAGCTAAATACAATTTAACACCAAAGGTACAGCTCTTCAACCTTTAGCTAGCCAACTAGAGAAGAGAAGTGTAACTGCGCATTTCATATAACAAAGTTCTAATTTTCTTAAGTTTAGACAATAAAAAACTTGTATCAACAGTTAACATATCCATGGCACATTTTCGCATCAGGGATGTTGTATACTTTTTTTTTTTTTTTCATCAGCAAAGAAAATTAATAGATAAAGAGGATAAAGGGTACAATGGATGTTTTATACTAAATCAACTGATATTAAATATATCACAATACCTGATTATACGTTGTTGATTGATTTAGATATTGAAAACCTGAAAGAATAAGAAGAAGGCCGACCAACACAGCACGGGGATCCTGGCAGGTACAAAAGTACAAAAGTACTACAAAATGAGTGTTACTTGCAAAATTCAATCATTTCAAATCAATTTCGTAACCAAAATCCATCACTGCTTCCAATTGCAAATGCAACAAATCTCACCGTCTTGTGACCATAGTAAGCCCGATAATAGCGTGCAGTATTATAAAATACCTGAAATCAAGAGATGAAAACACAGTTCTACTTCAACAAAAACTAAAAGGACAGGGATGAACAACAATTGAGGGGCTATTAACCACAATTTTAAAAGGAAACCAAACTTGCTATAAAAGTATAAACACCTCCTCCGGATGTGCAATTGCATAATCATATTGCTCTCGCGTGGCCTCATCCTTCAAAATCTGTAAAGAAGTCATATTACCATCATTAGCATCAGAACGTTCATTTTTTATCAAATGCAAACTCCTACAACAGAACCATTGAAAAACAAAGAAAGCTATAAAACCAAAGTACCTCATAAGCATTGGCGACTTTTACAAACAGCTTTCGCGATTCCGGATCAGGGTTTTTATCCGGGTGACTGAATTAAACGAAAAACCAAAAAAGAAAATAAAAACAAAGAGAGAGTAAAAGAGAGCGAGTTAAGGAGAAGCTGTATGAAGAGAAACACTTACTACTTCAAGGAGAGTTTGTAGTAAGCTTTTTTGATTTCGGAAGCATTGGCACTTTGAGTAACCCTGCAAATAAGAGGAGGAGGGAGGGTTACGATAACGAATAATGCAGAAACGAAAGAGAATCGGGGGTAAGAAAGGGAAAGTTGGCTGACCCAAGTAGATCGTAGCAATCATCTTCGTCGCAGTAGATTGCGCGTGAAGGGGAGATGGTGGATAGAAAGAGAACGGCCACAAAGAATGGGATGGCGGTTGCGCGCCACCGGATCGGTGCCGGCGGCGGATCCATTTCGCCGAAGTCGGTGAAGAGGCTTTTTTTTTTTTTTTTCTTTTCCCTACTTTCTCTCTGTTGACCAAAACTCCAGACACGAATGTGCACTCTTGCCACAAACCCCGATCTAATTCGGCTCTTCTTCCATGCTCCCACAATTTCGACGTTTTTTTTGGTTTAATTAATTTAATTTAATCGTACTCTGCATTTTAACCTTTTTTTTATAATTCTGGTGGAATTTGAGTTAGATCATTTATGAAAATATTTTTTATTTAAATCTTATTTATTTTTATTGAACTTTGGATTAATTCGAGTTTTTTTTATGAATAAAAGAATTAAGAGAAAAAAGTTATTCTTTATCAAAGGTAAATAAGTAATTTGATGATTGTAAGTGTGAGATGCTACTTTAATTGTTGAAAATAAGAAAAATTTTATAATTCTTTTATTAAAAAAAAGATTGTGATACTAAAAAAAGAGGTATTATTTCTTTAAATTCTTAAAAATATTAAAAAATTTATAGACTAATTAAAATTTTAGTAAAGAATTAAAAGGACTATTTTATGAAAATT
>PYAF01002576.1:725037-745254 GCA_007407185.1 Glycine tomentella
AAATATTAAAAAATTTATAGACTAATTAAAATTTTAGTAAAGAATTAAAAGGACTATTTTATGAAAATTAGAATATATTATATAGAACTTGTGCCAGAAGTAAATATGAAAGTGATTAATTAAACTAGTTAGATTGGTTTTTTTGACAAAAAAAAACTAGTTAGACTAGCTGGTAATTAGTATTTTAATAGTAATTCTTTTTTTGGCTATTATTTTAAATGTGTTTGAGATTAATTATACAATTATAATTCTAACTAGGACATTGATTTGTGCTTTGCATGCTAAGTGAAAAAGTAACTCAATTTTTAATATTAAATAATCGTTGAATTCAAATACAAAAGGTGCAAAATGAGTTAAATTGTCATAAATGTTGACATGTGTCTACATTTTTGGACAGTTTTTATATAAAAACATATAGATTAAACGAAAATAGTTGAAAGATTTTTATCTGATGTTGTGAAAAAAGTTCTATAAACTTAAAGAAATTGAAAATTTATATTTTGGTGATGTTGGATATTAGAAATAATATTTAAAAATAGTAGTTAAAACTATTAGGATTTATTATAATCTTTAGTAGAATGTTTATGTATTTATTAAAGTAATATTTTAATTAAATTAGTGGATTAGTTAAGGTTTCAGCAATATTTTTGTTGGGTCTCCAAATCTAAGCCCACGGACTTGACCCCAAATTATTGATCCTTTTAGCCTTAGACATACACTAAAAGGAGTGTGTAGAAAGCAACTTGGTGGTGTAGGAAGCAACAGCCCACTTTGAATCCAAATTATGCAACTACGCAGCCCTTTTTAGCCGAAATCGGTAGAGTTAGAAGCTAGTTGTACATGACGCTGGCCCAAATCAATGAGGCATTTCAAACGAGATGAAACACTCTGATAGATAAAAGTCACCATGCATGAAGCATGAACATAATGCATGCATAGTAAACTAACCCAACAAAGTTTAAATTACAAAATGTGGAACACCAACCCAGCTACATAAAAGCCATCATGCATGAAGCATGAACATAGTTAACCAACCGTCTTTGAGTTAACAACTAACTAGCCCTTCCATACATAGTTTTGATTTCTTACCCCAAGCCTACTTCTGTTTATTTTAGTTCCAAAATAACAAAATGAACCACACAATCCCTATGACATTTGTTATAGTATAAACATAAGGAACAAAATAGTCTACCGAACCTCCCTAACCAAGTAGATCACATGTTGCAAAACACACGCTGTCATGTGATCCAAGCAAGAACAAATCATGCTAATTTTAACCTTCAATAACAACACAAAATAACCATGATATATTGGGTCATAAAACCAAGATATGTGATATGCAGTGGCGGATGCACTTGAAAGAGAGGATGGACAAATACATCTCCTCACTTTAAAAATTTACATATAATTATTTAATATTTTTATATTTTGTCTCCTTAATTTTATATATTTGAACCTACTACTTACACGTTTTTTATATTTTCATATTTTATATTCTTTAATTTTATATATTTGAACCTATTATTATTTTTTATTTTTTAAAATAAATTGCCCCAGTGATTCAGGGTCTTAGATCCGTCAATAGTGATATGAGAAACCATCTTTGTATATGTGATATGAGAAACCATCTTTGTTTGTTTGTGATGCATTTCCATGATAGTAACTTAACCATATAAATCATCTTAGTAAATTCCTGTTTTTTTTTTCTTATATTAAAGCAAAATATATAATACTTTTCTTTTGTCCCTAAAACATTCAATGATTTAATTAAGTCTAATGATAAAATACAAAGAAAAAATACAGTTATATTAAAATTATTATTAGAGTTTAATATAATAAATAACAAAGAAATTAAAATTAAAAAACTAAGAATGCAATTATATTTATTGTTAAATATAGATTTTTAAGTCTCTTTATTTTGTTCTATCCATTTTAAAATAGAAATATTTAGTCTCTTTATTTTTTAAAATTCATAATATTGATATAATATTCAACTTTGTATACATTTTATTTCTTTTGTTTTTATTTAATTGAATTCAAAACTTAAAATATTTATTTATGATACCATCAAGAAATTATAAATTAGATATAGTCAATCAACATATAAGAAATACAATTAATAAAATGTAAAAAAATTAAAAATTTAATCAAAATTATTGATTTTTTGAAATAAAGAAATTAAAATTATAAATTTTATAAAATAAGGGATACTAAAGTTGTACTTAAACATTTTAAATATAAAAATAAAATTATTGTAACTATTAAATTAAATGAGTTATTCAACTAGTTGGTGAAATTTGAATGAATGCAGCGGAAAATTTGGGGGAAGTATGAACAGAGGAGACAAATTCTCAGGAAAATCATCCTCAATTAGTGATGAGTTCACCAAACTCCACAAGAACAATTTCTCCGTCCTCCAAATGACATTAGAAGGCTGGCGTCTTTGAGGACAACTCTGCCGTGGGAGAGACTGATTTCTCTGCATGCTCTTGGAATGTAACTAGTGTTTAGAACTTTTTCTTGTATTGAAGTTATAGTTTCAGAGGGTCAATGAATTAAAAAATATATGTTTTCCTGTGAAGAGATATTCATCTTTTTTTTTTAGCAATCAATCACACTAAATGTTTATTATATCGTTATAATTATTATTCATTCTATTATTATTATGGTTATAACAATCTAGCAAATAGTTGAACTAATAATTTGGATATTAACGGAAAGATAATAAATTTTAACATTATGGTTATAACATTATATAATAATTTGGGTATTAACAGGGGCGGTTCTGGGCCCATGCAAGGTGTCCAACCGCACAGGGCCCAAAAAAATAAGGGGCCTCAAATATTAAGTACTGCAACATATGTTCAATATTAAAAACTAGAGGAGATGGTAATGTCTATTTTTAATAACCAAGAGGTCCAAGGTTCAATTCCTACCAACAACAATTTTTACTACTTTTACATTTTATTTATTTTTAAATTGCCAATTGAGGGCCCCTTTTTTTAAAAAAGGAAAATATTAAACAGGACCCCCAGAAAGTTTGCCAAAGTTTGCCCCGCCCCTGGGTATTAAGGAAATATATTAAATCACACTAGGAATTAAGATTTAATTAACTTAACGGAAACATATATTATATGAACAATTAAAATAATTAAATTAGTAATTAGTCCAAATAAAGAAGGTAAAACATTATAAATGAAAAATAACAAAAAATATACTTTGTCTAAGCCAATATTTGGCACACAAGCTAATTCGGACATAGACTAAACATGACGCCTTAGACCTCTAAGCCAATTTGTCATTGTTGAAAACTTGTTTCTAGTAATTGTTTATAAAAAAATGTTTTAATATTGGCACAAAAGTCATTATGGCTTACATATTATTTTCTGAAATATTGATCTTTGAAAAAAAAAAAAAGAAGTTCATAAATATTAACAATTTTTTTAAGATAACGTCAACAAATTTTATTAAAAAATATTAAAATAACTAATATAAGAATCAAATAACACATTTCCTATATCTTAAAACTAAAAAGACAATTAAGGCTTATAAATATATTCGGAACAATATACTGATTAAAAGTTTATATATATATATATATATATTAATGTTACACAGTCATAATTACTATTGTTATTAAAAGATATTTTAAATAAAATAATATACTGATTAACTATTTATATATATATATATATAATAAATTTGATAATATATGTTATCATTTACAACTAACTATATACTAATTTTTAATAATATATCTTATAACTAATTATATTCTATTCCAAAGAGATATATACTACTAATTAATACATATGATAAATAATGATAATTTTATGACTTTTCATTGATTTTTGTTACTTATACTAACTATATTTTGTGTATTATCTATCTATATATCTCATTAGTAAAATTCATTAACACACTCAGGATATTTAAAATAAAAATTAATTTATTTATTGTTTAAAATAAAAATTAATTTTAAATTTATATATAAAACTAATACATAATTTTATAAAATTGTTATTTAATAAATATTTATTTATTTGATATTAAATACTTACTAATTAAAATAAAAAAATTGTTTTGACTGTGTTTTTTTTATTTATTATTATTTTAGCTACACGGATCCAAGTGACCAACACTATCCAGATATCTGGCTAAAATATGATATTACTAGAGTGAATGAGTGATAATGTACTTATCAAAAGCCTTTGGGGTAACTCAGCTTTCAGCCAGAATGTCTATAGCTTTCATGATAAAAGAGAAATGGGTTGTGAAATCCGTGAGCTTGTTAGTTCTTCAATCCTAAAGCTGGTTGGTTATAGGAGGCTCGTCGACGCTGAATGTGATTTTGCGATCAAGTTGGCTCCAAGTCTATTAGATTATTTAAGTTTAGTTGGAAGGCCGAAAAGTTAAAGGAAACGGACTCTGTAGTGTAAGAGAGTGAATGGAACAAAGTGAAGATGATAAATATACATAGAGATTGTTTTTGGTTTTGATTAGAGTTTGAAGCATAGTTGAAGAAAGACATGACAGATTGAGCGAGAATGTCATGGTTAATGTTCTGCTTTATATAGACACAACCTTCAAGAAAAGGTCTATAAGATGAGACGTTCCGAGCTCCCTTATTGTTGAATTTTTCATGTATATTTTAAAATAATTAGTATAAAATTATATAAAATTATTTTAAAATGTATTATAACTAAAGGATCTAGCATACATGATTATAATTATTTTAAAATCCATTTAATAAATATTTTGTTTAGAAGCGTAAGTCAAGGAGATAAAATAGTCGAATGATCAGATGGATAAAAAAATAAGCAAACGATGAAAATTTGTATCCCATTACCGTGTTTATTTTTAAACTTATGACAAGTACTCATTGCAAACTTGATCACATGCAAATAAGTGGGAATTTCATTGTTCTAATCACCCTTCTCTAGTCCAAAAAACTGCCTAATGTTCTATGCAACTCATTTGGCTTCTTCATATGATATAAACATTTAAGTTTCTTTCCTGGTTGCTGGCCGGCTTATTTTCCTCCATCATTTTCATCATCAACTTTTCTAGGCTTTGTCTTTCCTTATTCTTATAGAAAGTAAGTGATAGATACAGAAACTTTATAAAGGGGTATTGAAAAAGAACATTCTTTTGTTTATAACTATTTAAATATTTAACTTTTATCAAATACGTAAAATTAAAACTAATTTTATGTTAAATGATAATAACAACATACACAACTAATTTTACACTAGTTATCATTTTAAACATTACAATAAAGTAATAAATATAACTAATTTTACACAATTTTTCATTAATTAATCTTAATCATTATGATAATAACAACATAAAAATTAATTTTATATAATTTTATACTAATTATTTTAAAAATATATTTGTTTAAAACGCCACCTAACTGTCCTTTTTTCCATTTGAACACATATTTTAAGGCAAGTTAATCATATTTAAGGGATAATATCGCTTCAAAGTAAAAGTATATCACCTATAAGACTCACCTATAAGACTAACATATATATCACCCTAGCTATATTCTACCACATCATGCATGTATTTTATGAAAAAAAATCGAAACTGATGATCTTACGGCCAAACTTACAAGCATCTAAGGTTTTTCGCCTTTCATGTCAAGATGGGATGGCTAGTAGATAACCCACTCATGTGGGTTGACAATTGCTCTTACCATTTAGACTACCCATAGAGGAACATTCCAATTTTTGATTGGTCACATTCTTGAAAACACCATTGCTACATGACTGCATAAAATAAACATCATATATAGCAAATTAGCATTGTTCTCAATTAAGTTAACAAATTGGGCACTGATTAGTGTCATAGTCATAGTGTAAAATAGGCACTGAATATACCGTATTGCCTTAAATGGATTTATTCAAATCAACTTGAATACTTGAATTAGTTAGGATTGAATGTAACATTTATGGATGAATTAAAGACTATGGGTCTGATTGATTACAAGTCAGAAATGCTTTTGAGAGTTTCTTTACTGAAAATATAGTTCTTTTTTCAATAGAGAAACTCTCAAAAACACTTCTAACTTTGTATCCAAACAAGTTCTATATCTAAAAAAATTCCTTTCTAATAACAATGATAATAAGCACATGTAACAAAGTCACCAATGATGATTATAAGAGCATCAGAGTTTGGTTTTACTGCAGCAAACTATTTCCCATCTTTCAGCATCTACAAGCCTCTAACCTGATCTTGATGTAAGATGACGAGGAAGGCATTATCTGTGTGTGGCATCAATCCGTGTACCACAGAAACAGGGTCATGATATCGATTCAATTTAATACAAGAGAAGCCCATTTTCTCCGTGTTTGGGCCAAAATGGAAACTAAGGATAGCAAAGTGTTGAATTGTCGAGCTGCATACATATAAACACCTATACAAATTAATGAATTTTTTATAAATTCCATTTTTTTTCAGGTAAATGTGTGGTAATTAGAATTGACTAACGATTGTAATTATGTTTGGTAGAATTTTGATATTTTCAAAATTATAGTAAGAAAATAAAATTCATTTGGAAAGAAGTGACATGAATTAAATTTTGGGTAAACTTAAAAATTATATTCACATAGTAAATTAAATTAACACTCCTATAGTTTTGTCAATTTTTTTTTATTTCTCTTCTTTTTCTACTCATACACTCATTTCTTAGTTATTTAAAAAATATTATACCAACTTCTTCAACTGTTTAAAAAATATTATACATACTATCCTTATAAAAAAGGTTATAGGGATCGTTAAAAAACCTTAAGAATAATGTGTAATCTCAAAAAAAATAGGAATATCACAATAATTTACTCTATTTATATATATTTACACATCGAGAATTTTCAGATAAAACAAATAATTTTTCTTAAATTACTTTTAAATTTTTCTCCTAAACATAAATTAATTTTTAAACCTCGACTTTTAAAATCAAATGATTCTATCAAAATCGAAAATAAACACAATTTGAATTGAAGGGATCGATTCCAAAAAAAAAAAAAAAAAGCTATTGAATTGTGTTGTATAATGAGTCTTTGTGTTTTTCCAACTGTGAAACATTTCCTGTTTGCCAAAATTAAGTGAAACATATATGTGGAGAGCAATTTTTGTCCTAAATCTTTATTCATCCAAAAATATTTGTATTTGAATTAGTATGGAGAAAAAGAAAAATGATCCAATAAAGACCTAATATACAGAATAAAAACATGATTATCCAAAATTAAAAATGTTAAAAGAGATCATTTGTGATTACCTAAACGTGTTGGTTCCGCCGGAACGTACCCAGCATATCGGTTGAAGGAATGTGAAATGCTTCTGACCAATATAACTGGCTAATGCATGTAGCATTGGGGGATCCCCAACGGTAGCTACCTGCGGATAAATTGAAGAACTTGTTCTCTTTGGTCTTCTTCTCAAAGGGTTGCTTAAATATCTTCTCCTGTTCAAGCTTCAACCCACTGAAAACACCATTGGAAATCCCATGCTTCACTACCTGAAAGAAACCCCATTCTTGAGAAGCCTTGAATATCTCAGATTTGCATTCTTCCATCCTCACTTCATCATCACTCTGTGGTGAAAGACCCACATCGATCAAAGGCAACTCGCACTCCTCCACCAAGAACTGATCATCATCATCATCATCAAAATTAAAATTAAAAAATTAAGAATGCAATTAGTCTTGCTCAAGAGGATCTTGTATGCCTAGTGAAGGGATGAGTTTGAAACTGAGTACTCCATACTTTGTTAGAGGCTGAAAGGAGAGAATCGAATGTTAAACCTAGAAAAAGTGAATTCTTCTTTGTTTATTTATTTTGAGAGATGGAAACAAAAAGAGATAATTAAAGACATGCAATCCTTACTTGTAACTGTAGCTTTCTTTGACATAAATTGTTTAATCAGAAAAAATTATTAGATAATACAATATCATTACATTATTCATTATCACATTATATTAATGGCATTCATAAATAATGTAATGGTATTAAATCACTTAATAATTTTTCTAACTTTTAAAGCCCCAAAAACTTTATCTCATAATTCAACCTTACCATAGTTTAAAATTCTGGCTAGTGATAAATAGATTATTAAGGTGAAATTAATAAATGGGTCTAAATATGAGTATATTTGTCTTAATTACATTAGCTCACCTATTATATGAGATTGTTTATATTTTCACTTTAAATCAATTAGCTAGACATAGCACTTGTAGTTTAAACACAAGTTAATTTGAGCTCTCTCTCCATTAACTAATAATGATAAGTGGTAGAAAATTAAAAACATACATGGATTAATATAATTTTGGGTTTTAGTTTTCAATTAAAGTTAAGTACTATTCTTTATGCATGTATTTGTGTGTGATTTTTTAAGTTACATACTATTTAATTACTTCTTTAATTTGCACACTAAAAATAAATATTTAAGATAAATGCTAATTTTCGAGATAAATCTTTAATTGTGATATGGGGATAATAGCAATTAACAGCTAGTGCATAAAGAACTGCATCTAAATTTTGTTTTTAATTTCACACTAGGTTATTTTCTTCTAGCTTATTTTCTTTTACCTTCTTTTTACATTACCCTCCATTTTGTCTTTCCTACAGATGTTATTTACATCTCTTATTTTCTCTCTCTTTTTTTAATTTCTTTTTATCTCTCTCACGTACCCTTTTGTGGGATGTGAGCCAAACAATATTGTATAATTTCAACTAAGGTTGGATTCAAGGGAAAGCAAACATTTTTTCATATTGTTGATAATATGGTTTAAAAAATTCAAACACAATCATCAAGAATTTAGAAACCCGTAATTTGTGGAAAAAAACCTTCTTTTGCACACTCATATCAGATATTGTGATTTGTACGAACTAGTGGCGGACTCAGGATTTTGAGCATAAGGACATTGAACATCGAAAAAAACATACGATAATAATAAAATATTTTTTTTATTACAATGTAATAAATCATGCATTCAAAATTTTATTTATCATGAAAAATCTCAAAAAAAAAATTAACTAAACTTTTTGTTTTCAAAAAAGTTGATAAGAATTGTTAATTCCAAAAAGAATAAAAAAAGTTGATAAGGATTGTGGCCCCTATTGTACTTTTATTTTCAAAAAGAAGTTAGTTTCAGTGTTTCACACGTTGAGTAATTCGGAAATGTTGGATGATAAAGATGGTAGAGTCCATAATTGCAACTTTTTTTTTATAAAAAGAGTAAATTTCAGGATTTTTTTATTTTTTGAGCAGGACAGGCCCCACCAAACCCGAATGTATGTCCATCAATGGTACAAACTACTATCCAAACATAAAGCATCATGGGCATGAGCTCTTAGGTTCATAAGTCATATGTATAAAATGACTGAAAAGAAAATCTTCGTCTCATATGTTTTTTAATATATCATTATCAGGATCGATCAAATCTAGTTTGGATTGAAGCACACAGTTCCTATAAACTATAAGGGAGAAAATAAGAACATGATAGAAACTAGTTGTTAATATTATGATTACGAACAAAAGAATATTAAAAAAATATAACGATAGATAACTTTAAATACACAAGGAAAGGATCAACTTGTTGCAGATGAATTAAACATATACGGATATGTTAATAACAGAAATGTGGCACTCACGCATAGAAGGAGACTATCCACCGAGTAACGAGCAATCAAATTGGCTTTCAGCCTTCGGAAAATAATGTGTTTTAGCCAGCTACACATTTGAAGACTAGGTGATGATAATTTATAGTCTACATGTCCCTCAAATATTGTCACTACTGATAATGCAAAGGACGTTGATGTTGAAAGATAAAGTTGAAGGGAATCACGTAGAAAAAACTACAACCAAGGAAAAACTTTAATTTGTCCAATCTTAAACTCAAGTGACATAATTTTAAATGCATCTCTCTCTGTGAATTTGAAGTTAAAGGAATATTACATTTACAGTAATATAATGGCATAAGAATCTACGATAGTCACGCAGTAATATTTGCGTATTGCGTGCACTGGAAAAAGTCAATTAGTTTTATATGGGAGAAAAATTACTTAATTTTATATATAGATTTTTAAAACAATTTTATTAATACAAAATATTTTTTATGGAAATAAACTTATTTGAAATCTTTAAAAACTGTTTTAATTAATTCTCAAAATTAAGTTGAAAATATATCCCATAATTAATTATATTTGTGACCCAATTAAGTAGCCCAAATTATATGACAAGTCCATCCTTGAATGAGAGTTTTTTTTTGATGAATTTATATTTTGATAATGGTTGAGCAAGATGGACAGAGGTGGTAACACATGTAGAAATTTTAATTCTTAAATCAGTGGAAATTTTGGTAGAATAACAAAATATTAGGATGAATATATATATAACACTTGACTCTCTGTGAGAGAAACTCTAATCTTTATAGGTGATGTTTATACTTTATAATGGCATATTTCATTTTTTCCTCTGATGATACAGTGATTGAGAGCTGCATAGAGGCGTCGGTGTATAGACAAGTTCGAGAAGATGTTCACAAGTTGGGCTACAAAAGTGGCCTACCAAAGTTTCTCAAACGCAGAGGTACAACGTATATAGTGTGCATGAATATATATCACGAGTTCAATATTACACGGTAACTTAACAAAGAAAGACAACAATAAGAGACTGAGGCCAAGTTCGGTTTATATAATTGCTTTCAGTTAAATTTAAAGAAAAAAAGATAATTGAAAATGAGTGATTTGTTATTATATATATATTTTTTTAAGTTTTATAACATCAAAAAGTTAGTTTATTATTTTCTTCACAAATATTCTAAAACACAGCATATGATATGTTTTATTTCTAACTGTGGCTTCTGTTACAACTTGTTATTTATTTTTATTTTTTAATTCTCACTTGTTAGACTAAATTTATTACAATGGATTGGATCTTTTTGTTTAAAATAATATATAAAACTTTCAAATTAAAATATTTTGTGACTAAAATTATATTAAGTTATATATTAAAAACCAAATGTCGATAATTTTTTTTATAGATGTAAAAGTATGTGATATCAAAATATTAATACTACATAATACACAAACAAGGATGGGTGGGCTGTGCGCTTCACAAGTTGGTCATTTATTTCCTACACCCTTATTATTATATTCTGTATCTCTTGAAAATCTTATATTAGAAAGTAAAGAATAGGGCCTTTCGAAATGCAATTATAGCATGAGAGTTCTGGATACAATAGCCCAAAACTTGGAAGTTTCAAATGCAGGTTTCAGTTACGGGCTTAGCGTATTATTTGTTTTTGTTTTCCTTAAGTTTTAACTTCTAACTTCTAACAACAAAGCGAATCAAAGCAAGACAATGCTCCGATTGTCAAAGTTAGAGGATTAATGCCAAGAAGTGGAAACATTGCAATAAGATTTTTGGTGAATAACATATGGTAATTAATCGGTAAAATACTTGATGACAAATATTAATATTAGTATGACCTAATTAATAATCAACCGTCTTTCTCTGAGATTTTTGGTAATGTTGTCATTTTCCCAATCTTTGCCTGGCTAAGAAAAAAAAAAAGAAGAAAAGAACGGTAGCGCGCACTAGGCAGCCATGGCAATTTCGCAGTTATGTCCAAACATCCATTCCGTTCCTCAAATCTTAGCGTGCACCCGCAACGACAAAACAGCATCGAAATCCGTTTCAGGGAGACCCAAGGTGAGCCCTCAACTGAACCGGTGGTCCAGAGCCCGAGCCGTGCGGTCCGGTCAGAAATTGGACCGGTCCAGTCTCCGAACCCAGCCACCGGAGCCCAACCCTCCTGTACGTCCACTTCCTCTCCCGGTGGACCCAGACGGCGCCGTCAATTTGGACGGCGCAGATGTCATGGCCGTCAAGTCCATCTATATAGTCTCCGACGGAACCGGCTGGACCGCCGAACACTGCGTTAACGCCGCTTTGGGTCAGTTCGATTACTGCTTGGTCGACCGTGGCTGCCCCGTCAGTACCCATTTGTTTTCTGGGGTAAGCAAATACAAAACATTGTATTGTATCATAATGTCTTTTTTCTTTCTTTGATTAAATTAACATACTAATTTTAATCATGTCAAAGTATGAGTTTCAGTTTTGGACTTACATTATCAACTAATTAGAAATTATTAGATACATTTTTGAATGAAATTATTACACATGTGAAGAATCATATCATACATGTAGTAATTACCCTCGAATGCATAGAATAACTGGCACGGATTACTTTTGTATAATGGTTCTACCGATTATGATGATCACCCGCAGAGACTATCTGTAGTGTCATACCAAAAACATAGATTACCCTATATGTGATAATTTATAATACAATGATGGCTTTACGCTTCCAGTATATCAATGCATATACTAAATTTCAATTTTTTTAGTTATGTTTGGAAATGTTTAAAATTTGTTGTTATTGATTAGATTGATGATGCGGAGAATTTGTTGGCGATCACAAAACAAGCAGCGAAGGAAGGTGCCTTCTTTGTGTATACTTTAGCTGACCCATCATTGGCTTCAGCTGCAAAGCAGGCATGCAAGTTATGGGGTGTGCCTTCCATTGATGTATTAGGACCCATTACAGAGGCCATTGCTTCTCATTTGGGTGTTTCTCCTTCTGGTCTTCCTCGTGGGGCTTCCGGACTCCCCCTCTCCGATGATTACTTTCGTAGGATTGAAGCTGTTGAGTTTACCATCAAGCAAGATGATGGGGCATGTCCCCAGAATCTGGCTAAGGCTGACATTGTTCTCACTGGTGTTTCGCGCACCGGCAAGACCCCCTTGTCGATTTATCTGGCTCAGAAGGGGTACAAGGTGGCCAATGTGCCCATTGTCTTGGGTGTGGGAGTGCCAAGGACTCTGTTTGAGGTGGATCCAAAGAAGGTTTTTGGTTTGACTATAAATCCTCTTAACTTACAGAATATTAGAAGAACAAGGGCTAAAACTATGGGATTAAGTTCAGATGGTAAAAGTAATTACTCGGATATGAATTATGTTAGGGAGGAGCTTGAATTTGCTGGAAGGCTCTTTGCACAGAACCCTCTTTGGCCAGTCATTGGTAACAAATTTATTTTACCCTAGTTCTCATTTCTGTCGTCTTTGATGCTACATTAATTCATGAAAGGGGTTTGGAAAATGTTAGCTTCAAACTAATGCTTTTGATGTCTTAATTTGTTATCTAATTACAGATGTGACTGGAAAAGCCATAGAAGAGACTGCAGCAGTTGTATTGAGGCTGTTCCATGACAGGAAGCACAAATGCACCATGCCAAGGATCTCAAAACGCTATTAGAGAGGAAAACTTTTTCTGTTGTTGAACTTATAGATTGTATAGTATTATGATGCAGAGTTCGCCGAGTACTGATAAATTTCATATACCATTTACTTGTGGGGGTATACTTTAGCTAACAGGTACGTCTTTCTTAGGTGTTATATATCATTACATGTATATGGTGAGATGCTACTATCAACTTCAAAACTTGTATCATAAGTAATTCGACTGGAAGAAAGAGTTGAAACAGTATCTTGGCCCAACTGCCAAAAAAGTGTTTTGCTCTCTTGAACCTACTAATCAATTGCAAAACTGCTTTTCAAAAAATTTGGTGACTTCTGGTCAATTCTCTTTTTGTGAAAAATCTCATACAGCATAATGAATAAGTAGAAATGCACTTTTCCTTCAAGGGAAAGCAAGATCTGATTCCGCCAAAATAGTGTATTCCTCCATTGCTATTGGCTTTATTATCTTGTTTGGATCTTAGTTACACTTATTGTTGTTGGGTACCGAACAATCATACAACAATCGAGACCTGTGTAACTGTTGGCTTTATGAATACCTTAGCACAATATGAACCATACTCAACAATTGTTATGTTCGCAATATTTATTGGTATATACGTGATAGGTTATCTTACCAAAATATCTGGTGGAATTTAATATTTTATGCTAGTTAGGTTGCGAACACTTGATAAAATACATGACATACTAAACTTGTTGAAATCTTAGAATCCAGGCAACCTATACGTCATTTAACTAATTTTATGTAAACTTGCTGGTGTACCAAACTTGCCTACAAACACAAAAGCATGAGCATGTGGATAGGGAGGGGTTTCTTTATCTTACCCATTGAGAAATTCAATAACTCACAAATTTCGGAGGTTGAGTTGCTAATATTTTTGTTCACCTAACGGGGACTGTGGATTAACAGTTTTACTGCAACCTTAGAAAAGAGGTTGGCTAACTACCCAAGAAGTGTGCTTGATCCCTTAATATGATTGAGGACAAAATTAACAGTTACATTAATTGGGGGTTGTCCTCAAGTCCGCAATCAAAAACTCGCTTGGCTGTTTATGTCTTCTGGCAGTGGCAAACATTTATCTTCATATTAAGGTTGGCTGTGAAGGAAAAGGATCCAAGTATCTAACGTTCACATGCTACTTGTTATTTAGACTAAATACACAACATACAAAATTTACCAAACTAATCTTGATCTTTTATACACACAGTTTATTTCCAAAGGTTTCCCAATATATAAAACATTCTTTGTCCCTAGAAAAAGCACTCGTGGATTTCAGTTTCTTCCATAAGGAAAAATGTATTTCAGCACGCATGCCGTTTGTGCCTACTTTTGTAGCTTGTAGAGGTAGGTAGCTCTCATGGTTTTGGTTTTACTTTCCCCTCCCCTTTTTCCACTGTTAAAACTAAAGTTACACACATTAGAAAAAGGTTCACGTGCCATTACATGTAAGAGCAAAATAAAAGATACGGGGGATAAAAATAAGAACTGAGTAGAAAGAGCGAAAGAGTGACTTTCTTATCCTCCAACTCCGTTATACCCTTAAATGACACTCCAAATAAACTACAGAGCACTCTCTTACATGTGATGTTGCTAACTTGCTGGCTTCCATTCATATAAAAGAAATATATTCCTTCCTCCTCTATCATAGTGCATTATGTCATTGTATTTGCCTTTTGTAGCTCCTGAATAGGTAACCGAGTCTGACAGGTAGTTCTGCAAATTTGTCCTCAAACTTCTTGTTCCTGAGTTTTGCTCCAATCCTAGGATTTATAATTTACACGACCCATTATCTCATTTGTCCAATATAAATCAGTGGCATCAGTCACTGCTGCCAGTCACCCCCATCTTCATCAGCATTTTGCTTGCTGATAGTAAGAGTGAAGTATATCAGCAACATTGTTCCCATGCTTGACCTGTTTCAGTGTAGGGAAATTAAGACACAACATTGGATGAAAGGACAGAACAGAAACCAAGTATTGGAGCTGAATCTTACAAGGTGGCAAAGAAAAGAAGGACTCTTTTAGGATCAAGGAGCCATGAAGAAGATCGTTTAAAACTATTTCTTCGAGTTATACATTTGCTCTCGGTGGTGGGGGTCGACATGTTACTGGCAGTAATAGTTATCTGATGATGAACTTGTGTGTTTGTGGAATGATGTGTGGACCCTACTGCCACCACCGCTGACTTTTCAGCCGTGCAGGACCCTGCTAGAGCAGCTGCAGTTCCATAAAACTCATATCAAAATGTTGTCTCAATTTCTGATAATGACAATACCTGTGGCCCACAAGAATGGGTTACCAACAAGATTTTAATATTTATATCTAATCTCATGATCTGTAATGTCTGCAGTAATATACATGGTTGACCCAGAACTCTATTTCAGAGAGCTATAATTAATTGACGTGTTATCGTAGTAGGTTTCCTTTTTTTCACCCTAACTAATCTCCAACCACCAGGGACTAGGCCAAACAAATTTCACCGCCCTCATAATTTTCAATTTACGTAATACCAGTGAGACTATAATCATGTTGATGTCATTATATTCCGAAACTTAAATCTGAGATTATGATACTGACAACTATACTATATTAATAACAAACATAGTTATCTTTATAAATAAAAAAAATTAACAAACATAGTTATACAGCAATGAGACCTAAGAATCAGGGGACACCCACTTTGGCCTCACATAGGTACAGGTTGGTGTTGAAATATTTTATGATACCATTTTAATTTTTTCACCCGTGTCCACAATCCACATATATATATCGATGAACCCAAGTTCCATAATGGTCAAACAATAGAAACAAAAACACCTGTTGGTAATTATATTAAACGTCTCTTCAACATAAGAGATACAGGAAAACAAATTTCAAGTAGGCGAATCATTCAGTCTAGGATCCTAAGAAAAATACAAAAAGATATTTAGAACCTCTCATGAGTTCTTTCTGTTGTACACGTTGTTTTTACATAATCATCTGCAAATTACTCTATGTCACACGAAAAGACTCAAATGAAGATCCAAATTGTAAATAAAACATACTATATAATTTTAGATTAGAATAATACAACGAATGAGTTCAACTTTTTCTTTTTCTTTTTTTGCAATGGTACCTTTTGGTGAGCAGGTAGTTGGGGTAGTATCCCTATCATGAAGTGTGACATTGCCATTCACCTTCCTGTCGCCCCCACGCTGATATCCTTTCCTGGAAAGGCTCCGCTGCAACTATACCGTTAAAATCAATCAATCAGTAACCAAATAAGGTGAGGAAAATGATTAAGTATAATAGCCAAAAGAACACAACTGAACTAGTCAACTTGGGGGAGGGGGGGTTAAGTAAGGGATACACAAAGTTGAAACTTGAATGATTAAATTTAAATAGCTCCATCTAATTTTCAACGTTTCATTAATTTAAAATTATATTTAAGGGTGAAGGAATTGAGGGGTTGGGAGGATAATGATAATAATAATAATAATGCTTGAGAAAGACATTCGATTTCAATGGCCGCAAAGGTTTAACAACAGTTGATAACGTGTGTGTTTTTCCTTCTCATTTTCATTAATGCCCTCATTCTCGGTTCATGGCTAAGGTCCAACATTCTGGTTACCTTATCAGTGTCAAGTCCCCCAATTAATAAAAATAATAAATTTATATAAAAATTTCTAATATTTAAAGTATACATTATAAATTGCAGGAAGAACAAACCACCACTGACCCTGTTTTGCTTGTAAGATGTGCCAAACAAAACAAAAATAAAATAATTATCGCGTGGAAAAATATAATTTAAAAAATAAAAGGATCTTACTGTAATTCTGGAATTAGTATTATTGTTATCTTTGTTGAAGCCGGAAGAGAAGGAATCCATATCAATCACAAAGCTATCAGCTTCCTCAGCCGAATACTGATATGCGTTTATGTGATCTGAAACCAAGATTTTCTGGGTACCCATGTTCTTCTCTTCTGATTCCAAAGCCTCGTGAGAAGAAGAAGAAGAACCACCCAAATTCTACAAAAACCAAACACAACAACCCACAACCACAGAGCCACAAGGATTATGAATTTATCAAGGAACTTATGACAGAAAAATTGAAGTACCCGAATAAAGACACAAATTTTCAATGGAACAGTTATAAGAGAGAAACAAAGGAAAAGAAAAATCTTACCAACTCTGAAATTTCTTCCATGCCCATCACTTATTAAGATAAAAAAAAGAGGAGAATGATGGAGGAAAAGTTGCGAATGGAATGGGGCACAGCTCAGGCTATATAACTATACAGCACCTGATTGAACATGAACATGAAGATGAACCCCATAAGTCAAAACGCTCAAGTTTATATATAAAAAAAGTAGCAGAAATAATTAACATACCCGCGAACCATTACCCAGAAACTTCTTATTTCTTCCTTCTTCAATTGATTGTGATTGTGGCAGTGAAAATCAGCAAAAAGGGTTGCCAAGGACACAGAAAAAGCCAGTAACGGAAGGTGTTAGTTTCTTTTGGTGAAAGTTGTGTGGAAACGGAAGAAAAGAATGGACTTATAACCACTCTATTTTTTGTTTGATTACAAGTGGGTATTTTTTATTGGAAGGAAGAAGAAAGACGAAACGATGAGGGAATAGATGGGAAGAGTGTGAGAGTAAAAGAGAGAGAGAAAGACAACGCCATCATCATAATCATCATGTGGATTGTGGGGTTTGTTCTGTGAACAAAATATATACATACATCAAAGGAGAAGTTAGAAGGGGTTTTGATTGCAAAATGGACACGATCTTAAACTTTCTTACTCTCTTGCTTTTGTAGTTTTGTTTAGTGTTTATAATACCATGTTTGCTTTTATTTGTTTTGCCATATCCTATGTACTTCACTGTGAATCTGTGACGTGTAGAAGATAAGTACATCTTTGCAGCCAAAATCGGACGATTTCAGAAATTCTTAGAAATATAATTAACTTTTTCTTTTATTGTTTTTGGTCAATTTATATTTCGTAAGGTAAGTTTTGATCACTTGGAATGAGTTGACTTGAATCTTAATATTGTTGGACAAGATAACTAAGGATTATCTTTTTGTTATTTTTGGGTTAAATAATTTTCTTTTTAAAAAAGGAATATCTTAAATGTACGCTTTCATATGATTAAGGAAAATAGTTTCAATCAACCATTTTAAGTAGACTACTCTAATAAAAAATTTAGCTTTTACAAGCATATCGGATTCGCCTTGCACTTATTGTTTATCCTCTTCTTAACCGTTTTGGTTGTTATTATTTATTATCATTGTTATAATTTTGGATAACAATTTACCTTTATAGTGAAGAATTTTTTTAAGGAAACCTGATCTGTGTCTACCCTTCCTTGAAAAATAATACATGTACTAATTGATCTTTATTTTGAAATTTGAATTCTTTTAACTTAGTCATGCTGTACATATTTTAAACAATTTTAATTTTTTTTATTTTAGTTTATATATTTAAAATTTTGGAAGGAAAATAAATCGTGTTGAAAAAGAAATATTTATTTTATGTATCTTCAACAATAAATACTTTGTATCATGATAAACAAAAAAAATATTTTCTCTTAATATTATTTTTTAAATTTACTTAAATTTAAAAAACTTGTGTAGTGAACAGAAATATCTGTATATTATTTTTAAAACATTTAAAATCCCACTATTGTTTCTTTTAGGATATTTTTTATCTATTAAGAAAGAAAAAAAAAAACTACTTTTTCTAATCATAGAGTTCTTTAGAATAGAATCTGAATTCAGATCATGTAACGTAATTTAACAAACACAATCACAATGAGACCTGAAAGTTAGAAGAACTATTTTTTTAACAGAAAAACTTAATTAAGAGAACTATTAATATTCATCATGTATATATAGTCAAATCAGTAAACTTTGACAAATTCAATTGCATGTAATTAAAGCCTCGAGCTTTCAAAATTAATGCAGCAAAGTCAACATTGACAGTGGAATTAATTTTACATCACATTAGGAATGAGTTTTTGTTTATGGGTTTCATTGAAATATAGTACTAATGAAAAATTGGTTACATAATCTAATTAAAAATTGTAATTTTGATCTCATTAGTTTTTTGAAATCCATGATTTTGATTTTGATTTTGATTTTTAATTTTAATTGTAATATTTTATCTCTTTAGTCTTATAAATTGATGCTTTTGATTTTTCTGATAGATTATCAACAAGTACTCCTGATTAATTAACTTATTAAGTTAATAATAAATTATTTAGAACTATTAATTATTAAAAATTAAATAAAAAATTATTAATCTTAAGTTTTAACAACATTGTGTTCGTTCTCTTTTCTACAAACATCTATTTTATCACCAGACTCCATAATTAATAACACCAAATTAGATTTAACAGTCTTTTATTAGAATTTTTAATGACTAATAATTTTTATTTAATTTAATATTTTTAATAATTACAAGTATTAGTTAATAATCTATAAGGGGATTAAAATTATAAATTTATAAAACTAGAAGGATCAAATGTTACAATTAACAATCAATGGGACCAAATCATGGATTTAGAAAACTAGAAAATCAAAATTATAATTTAGTTAATTATAAATTGTTGTAAAAATTATTTAAAAAATCTTATTATAATCGCGAGATTTGCTAACATGTTCCCACGAAATTATTAAAAAAAAATACATTAGGAATGAGCAATTAAAAAAATTGTAGTTATAATTTATTGATGTACTATATTATTAAAAAAAAAAAAACAAAAACAGAAGTAGAAGTGTCTAGTACGTTAATAAGCTACGCCCTAGCTTAGGTGTATTTTAAGAAAATCACAATTGTAAATTTGTAACTTACCAACATACTTCTTCTAAAAAAACGCTTAATTGTATTTTTTATCATTTTTTTT
>PYAF01002576.1:745354-780358 GCA_007407185.1 Glycine tomentella
AAAAGTGTAATTAAGAAAAAAAACAAGTAAATATATATTAAAAAATCTCAATTATTATTTTGAAAATCAAATTTAAAATGATATGTATTTTTTTACATAAATATAATGATATGTAATTAGTTGACCGTATAAAAAAATATATTGCATAAGAATTTTAAATTTTAAATAAGGCATGAATATCACATGGAGATACTTCTAATTATGTTGTATATTATAGGGTGTGAATATTGCAAGGAGAATTCTCTAATTAACTATCTTACAATTGTTCTTGTTTTTATAATTTAATTAAAACTATAAGTAACTTATATTTAAGAAAAAATAAGTTTTAAAAAATTGAAAAAATAATGTTAGTGCATAAATCGTTAAGATTTGAGATAATTTTTCAATATTAAAAATGACTCACTTGAAAAAATAATTTTAAAACTTTTAAATTTTAAGGTAAAAAAATGTTAAAAAATTGAGTTAAAAATATATATAAAACCAATTTAAATAACAATTGTAAAACAACGAAAAACAAAGAGAAACATAATATAGGAAGTGATAAATAAATTTAAATATTACATTTACAAATTTTCATAAAATATTACTATCTACTTAAAAATTATATTTGATCTTTATATATTTTTTTTAAAAAAATCGAAATATTCATGAATATTCGTATATAAAAAAATTCACGGATTTTTTGAAACAGGTACTCAACGGATAATCCCTATCCATTACCATTCCAGTCCATTGTCATTGCTAATCTTAATCTCAAAATTCAACCACTTCATCAACATTTTTTATTTATTGATAGGCCTATTCAAACCTCACTTCATAGTTCATAAAATTTTTATATGTGTTGATTTTTATTTTAAACTATTTTTTTTTCATACAATCAGATCAAATTCTTAAGCAACTCAAATTTACTTCATACTATGATAATGATAATGCGTAGTTTTTTTCTTTCAATTCTAACATGTGCTGAATCAGCATTCAGCAGGGGAAGACTATTGGGCGACATGACAGCTTAAAATAACGTATCCATGTCAACATGAATAACGTTTCTAAGTAAAAAATTGTAAGTAATGTGAAAGAAAAAATAATAATTGTAAAATAGATTTTTATTAAAAATAATTAGTTAGTTTTTTTAATATAAAAAATTAATTATTAACAAAGATGGCAAATATTTTACATAATGTTATAATGATAAAACAAATTTCATTTTTAGTTATATAATTTCTTTAAAATATTAATTTTAATCTCTTATTTCTAATAAAAAAATTATTATCTAATCCTTAAATTCAAGTAGAAGGACTAAAAATAATATTTTTCAATTTTTTTAAAAATTAATATCTAATTTTTAGATAGCGATGCTAATTGTTTTTTCTTTAAATTTAAAATTCTTTTAAATTGGTAGTTTTTGTTTCTATATATTTTTGCAACTAGACATCTAATGATATGCATGGTAGAAGATAAACGAATTCTCGTTCATAGTTTTTAAAGTTAGTAACCATTCAACCTTTTCATTTTAGGTGAATTTGGTATATATACATTGTAAAATAACTTTAGTCACGACAACAATGCAAGCAAAGACAGTATATCCCAAGGATTAGATGTAGATGTTTTCCCAACCAAGCAAATTATTAACTTTTTAAGAGTCCGAAAATTCTAGTATTAACTCAGTTGCTATTCCCAATCTTATCTGTATCATCTATCCGACTTTCTCTCTATGAATCATGACTTTTGATATTTTTTAAAGCAAAGAATTATTATACCTTGAAATTAAGTTGATGATATCAGATGGGAAACCCGTAAAAGGACATGTTAGGAGTACTTTCTAGTCGCGATTGGATTTGATTCTGTTTTCAGGAATTAAAAAAAATGAAATATAAAAATAATATGCGGACAATTTAAATACACCATTAAGTATTAATCTAAATTCAACTAAATTGTATTTTATGGTTTTGTTGATTTGGTTTTTTTTTTAAAATGTTTTTTGTATGACATCGAATTTTTTAAAGATTTTTTTACAATAAAATTTTCATTGATGATAAAAGAAAATTATTTTTAATTTGACAACTAATAAAATTAAGCATGCGTTCATAATTAATTAAATTATAACCAATTCTTGAAATGGCATATAAATAACCATAAGTAATATAATAATAAAAAATCCCACATGATAATCATTAGATTAGAAGTTTCTAATAAAAAAGTGCATTGTAAATGTTAATTATTAAAACTATTCGTTCTCTAACTGCTTTATATATATATATATATATATATATATATATATGCATAAAGGATAATTTTAATTGACTATTGAAGATTAAATTTTTTAAAATATAAATATTTTTGAAGTAAATTTTGCATATTTTGATAAAAAAAAACTTTTCTAAACATACACAATAAAAAATTTAAATACTAATCAATATGTTTAAGTGATCCAGTTATATGAAGTTTTGTTGGATAACTGTTTATGTATTTATACCCGATTACCAGTCCACGTGATGCTAAAAGAAAATAGCAATACGCAAACGATATTAACCGTAAGATGTGTTGCAGTGGAGGCCACCCATTTCAACAAAATCATAATAAGCTCCCATTCGTTTTTTTCTGTTTTCAGTGAAACTTGTGTGCCAAGTTAAGCAACGTTTTCACGTTTGTTATTGATATAAATAAATATAAATTAATATCCAATCACCATAAATATTTTTATTATTTAGTTAAGTTGTTTGCTGCAGTGAGTTTAAGATAACTAATATAACTAAAAAATTAATTGCTAAGTGTAGGTTCTTACATCAGAATCGAATTTAATATCAATGAGGATTTTCTTTTGAATTAAATGGTTATATGATATATCATACTTTAATTTACTCATGAATCAATGGCAAATAAATAAAAAAAGTTACCTTTAGTAGGGGACCATGAGGCTTAGAATATTAAATTTATATGTTTTTTATTCTCTCTCTCTCTATATATAAATTCTCGAACAGAAATTATATTTGTATAATTTGTTTACAATAAAATATACAACAAGGAAAATGATAGATAAAAGAAATATATTACTGTGATAAAAAAAATAGAAAAATACTATAACAACAACGAGATGAATAAAAATATTGTAAAAGTAACATACCTTATTTTTGTTTTTTTTTTAAGAAATAGATTATTTTTGTTATTATGTGATAATGTGACACATTATACTATTTGAGTGGTGACGGATAAATAAAAGCACTAACTAATCTCTACGAATAAATGCCTCGTGTTTAATTTGAAAGCACAGACTCCACTAGCTTATGGAAAATTGAGTGATTAATTTTCTCCATATTCTGTCCAAAGAACAGAATATAAATAGGCCAAAGAACAGCCGAATAAATCTTCTCCATATTCTGTCCAAAAAAAAAACTTCTACATATAGTCATATATCAAGACGGAGGGGCGAAGGTCTATGAAAGACATTATTTTAGTAAGTTTTAATACAGTATTTTTTTTTCTTTCTGTCTGAAAACAAAGTATTTCTATTGCCAAAAACTATCAAACTAATTTTTTGAAGTATAAATCATTAAAGTGAATTTTACTTATCTTAATTACAAAATCTTTATTCGATCTGGTCAAGAAATCAAATCATTGGTAGCATGCTTTTCAACTATCTACTAATTGTACAATTTAAACATATCACAAGAAATGTATTTTACATTCTAAGGTATTACCTCAATAAAAAGATTATAATTATCTAACTCGAATTCCATCTAAATGTGTACGATCTAATTTTAATCAAAATGTAGATTTTAAGTTATAAGAACTCTGATATTACCAATTAATTAAATGCATCCGATTAAAGCTTCCAGAAAAAAATAATGAGAGATATAAAACTGTAAAGAGAAATTTTGATACAGTATATGTTGAGACGACTTGCTAAAACGTTGGTTTGCCATAATAGTGGCGTGGAAATAGTGAAAGGATTGGTCCCGGCTACGAAGCCCTTGCACTCTCATTTTCATAACGTGTCCCTTAATCACGATTTTGTTTTATTTATTTTACAGCTTGTGATGATCCATTGACAAAGACAAGGCACAATTTCGAATACTAACAAAGAGGATAATTAATATCACGGGTCACTATATGAAAAACTATATGATCCTATTTTCCTGTTTTGTCCTTTAGCAAATCGCGATTACATAAGATAATGATTTAATTAGGGTTGTTACTTGTTAGGACTTCAAAATTACTTTTAAGTTAAAGTGAAAAAAGAAGAAGTAAAAGTCATTTTATTTAACATATGGTTAGGATTTCAATCCTTAATTTGTGTGTATGAAAAAAAATATTAACATATGTTAGTCTTTTAAATAAATCTATCAATCTTAACGTTTTAAAAAAATAAATAGTCATTGATTCTTAATAGATAATATTCTGTATTCACCCAAAAGTGATTTGATATTTTTAATGTTTTTTTTTTTTTTGCTTCAATTATATGGGGTTAGATGTTAAAGAGTCTCATGTTGAGTAAAAAAAATTACTTGATATAATATTTAAGCCCTGATGTTTAAGTCTTTTGAGTTTGACTTTTCTCTTATGAATAAGTCTTAATAATTAATGTTTCATTGAGAATTGAACTACAAAAGAGAATATAGGCTAGATGAAGGTGCAAATTGAATACGAATAGGTGAATGAAATCATCAAAGGGAAAAGGAATATCATTGGACCAATGTTGATAGAATGAAAATTGTTGTGAATATCAATTCTCAAAGGGGAAGACAATATTAAGAGTTCTACATATAATATAATAGAATAAATTATTTGATATGATACTTAAGTCAAAGATTTTCTCATTTAATGAATTCGTGTTTTGGATTAAATTTTTCTATCCTAAATAAGACCTAACATATGTGATGAGGAATTCTAAATATGACAATAACCAATATAAGTGAACAATTAAACTTTTTATCAAAGATTAATCATTGATAAAACTGATAAATACAACACATCAATATATATATATATATATTTAATAAATATTAATCATTTGTACTTTTTTATTTCTTTCAAATATACTTCTTAATTATTTTAATTTAAAATTTGATTAAATTTGACTACTAGTCCCATTTTTAATACTATCTCAAATCACTCTCTTTTTATCTTTATATGTATACTTAATTTTTTTTAATCATGTACCTATTTCCATTTATCATTTTTATCTTTATTTCTAAATTTAATTTATTTTTTAAAAAAGCAATAGTTAAAAACATATTATATCACATTATAAATTTGTTATCACAAATTTAAAATATAATCTGTGTTAAAAAAGTTTACTTATTACAAATTTTAGTTATAATACAATTTCTATATTACAAATAAATTTTAGTTATATAAAAATAAGCATATATATTGTGTCCTGTGCATATATATATATATATATATATATATATATATATATAAAATTCACATACCTATTATCTATTATTAATTGGTTCGTAAACCTATGCTTATTATTAAGTCTATTTAAATAAATAAATCAAGTCAAACTCTGAAATATATTATTAGGATAAGGGTTTTTTTAAATAACAATTAAAAATATTAGTGCAAAAAAGTTACCATCAACCTAAAAATGAGACCGAAAATAATAAAAAATAAGTTTATATTATTGGCTCCCCTTAACGTTGACAATTTGACGTATGTGTGGACCTGATTACTGCAACCATAGTGTCGACTTTGTTATCATCGACCTCTGCTAAAAAAAAGAATTTAAAATAACTAGAATTGATTGAATATAAAATATAAGCATGTAATAATTATCATAAAAACAATTTTCTGACATTCTGTTGTATTATAAATTCACAATAACAAGTATTACGGATATACTATATGGCTGGAAAGTATTAATTACAGAAAGGTTTATTAAGGACTCAATGTTTTAGAATCTCAATAGAAGTTATGAAGATCTAAAATATATACTTATAAGTCATTAAAGAGTGTCGCAACAAATAAAGATTATGATTTAAGTGGTTAGAGATTTTAATCTGATAAATAAGAAAAAACGTTAATATGTTTAGAGATAACTCACTTATAAATAGGAGTTATATTTATAGATAAAGATATACTCTCTCTTAATCTTACTTTTTTATCAATACTATACACATCTCACCATTATTGATTGAGTATTGTTTCAATAGTAAAGTGCATATTTATTATATTCTCATAGGTATTTTCTTTAATAGATACAGTCGAGAGAATTAATGATCCAATATCAAAATATCAGCGAACTTGTTAGACATTCTTGTTCGTAAAAAATAGAATAACAAAAATTTAGAAAACTGAAAATTTATTTTAAAACGTTATAATTTTAATTTTGTTAGATTCTTTAAGTTCAATATAATCAAATAAGTATTCCTCGAGAGTCTAGCTAAATAAAAATCAATCTATTGAAGCATAAAGAAAAGTCATTTCAAGATATCATTTGTTATATCTAAATAAAATATCCTAATTCTTAAATACTTATCACATTTCGTAAAACCAAATTGAGTAGGTTCGTTTAATCACAAAACTCGCTTCTGGTGCCTTCTATCCTCATTCCTCCAGGTTGCAACTTCTCACCCATTTTAATTTGCTGATAAGAATAAGACAATGCAAACTTCTTTTTCTTTTGGTCTTTATTTGTAGTATATCAAACCATGTAGAGAAAGAGTCTATATTTTAATCCCCCTTACTTGCTGCGCTTATTTGAATCTTTAATTAATAAGCCTTTTTGGAAATTAAAAGTAAAAGGAATATTAAAAAGATTATTGACACACTTTTATTATAATTTCTATATTTTAGCGTTATTCCCTATAAAATGGGAAATTGTTTAAGGCTAATGGAAAAGTACGTATGCGAAGATATATACTTTCGCATGGAAATGATTTACAAAAAAATAATCCACGTGCCTTAGTGATTGTTTTCTACTTCAAAGTATGATTTTCTTTGCTTCAAGCTTTCCATGTGAGCTCCACATACAACAGTACCACTTTTCTTTTGTTATTTCTTGAACAGTAAGGTTGGCTATACACATATATTATCTTGCTCTGCAATTTGGTCGGTTCAAATCCCACCTTAAAAAGTTTTTGTGGTCACATTCTTATCCCCGTGTTTTCCTTGCCACATCCTATTGTTATTCTATTAACTTTCCTATACCTTTGTCCTGATCAGGAAAAACCATGTATAGAATTTCCTATGGTTCGTGATTATATAAACAAAAAGACCATAACTATAAACAGAACAAAGGTGGGTGCGGGTAATGATACCATCTCCTCCTTTAAACTCCATAATTAATATAATGACATATTCATCACCCACCAACAAATTTTTAATATATATTTTGATCATCCGGGAAGGGACGATGACGTGATTGTTTGCTAATAGAAAGTAAAAAAAAAGGTATTAATTGTTGTCCTAGTTGCATAATTAAGTTTTGAGCTCGGTATATAATTTGTATGTCTCAAGCAGTTTATCTTGATTACGTTATCTCGTTTCGTTGAACAATTTGAGACGTCCATCTCTTACAAGCAGTGGTCTAAATTGCATCATAATTAATGAACATGGAGAAGAGGTTTTGATTTTACAGACCATACATACGAAGCAAAATAGACAAAAGAGAAAACAGCAAGATATTAATAATCGTTCTTAGTCTTGCGAGAAGGTTGAAAGCGAAAGGGCTGGAATGATTACACTTAAGGATCTCGATTTGTCTTTTAAATCAATGACTAGAGACAGATTTGTTTCTTAACCCGTAATTTTAAGTAATCAAACGTATGTGTGAACCCGATTTTGATAAATGACAAGTTGACAACAGAACATTAATTAATTTGCTTACAGACGAAAGGATTAAGATTCTATAATAGTAGAGAATAGAGGCTTTGTGTATGCCATATGCATGGGGGCAGCTAATCAAGGTCGCTAAAGTAGTTCATCTATATTTCGACCATAATACCCTCTCGGAAAATATATATGGACATCCGCTTATTGACAACTTGAGAAATATGGAGAGAGAAATATATGTATGATAGATAAAGTAATGTTATAGAAAGAGAGAAATAAAGAGAAATAGAGAGAAATTAAAAGTATTAATGAGATGTTTGATATCATTTTTCTATTCTTTCTATTTATCTGCACTAGTGACAACATAAGTCATGCTAAAAACCAAGCTATCATGAAGATTAATAAAAAATTTTTATCAATAAATATTAATTTATTAGATTTGTTATATAAAAATGTTAACAAAGAATTGTGAACATGTAGTCTCTTTCTCCTCTCTTCTTTCTTTACATTTTTCCAATCACATCAACCTTATATCTCTAGTCAATAGAAATTATTAAAAACACAATTATTTTTCTCTTCCACTCAATGTGCACGAGTCTACCAACACACACTTTCTACCAATATTTTAATATCGTAATGTGGTGTATGTTGAATATACAAAATAAAACCTTTTTCACATTTCATATTGAACCTAAAAATTTATCCGGGAAAAAAATCTGTGTTTTACACCATTCTTCATACAAGTTTGAGCCAACCATTCATTGTCTATCTTTAATCAATCTTGCGGGGTCATAAAAGCCATACTCAACAATTGAATGAGTTTAAAATATAGGACAAGTAGTCTCTAAATGTGACAAACTTCCATTACATTCTTACAGAGAAAATATACCATGTGGTCATTTTGCATATGCTTGATGACAAACATTGAATACTGGACTGAAAGGAATGTTTTGTATGTAGCCGTAGTATATTGCACTTACCAACAAAAGTGTAGAAAGTAGAAACTAAAATGTGTTTGTTCTTATGCAATGGTAATCCTACGTTCGATAGCACTCATAGAATTTCCATAGATAATAGGCATTTTATTTTCCATCTTTCTGCTCCGTTGGTCATTCGATCTTCGTCGTTTTGGTTTACTAACGGCTATTCGTTCCTCTGACCTTTATGGTGGTGAAATCATGAGGATCGTGCAGGCTTTTAATTATCAGTAATGCTAGTAACGGACAAGACTTCTTCTAAATATTTTATTATTGATTAAAATGAATTGGACGCTTGAAAATTGAAATTGTCAATTGTGCGTGGATTTCATTTTCTATTTATTAGAAAGTTTCAATTCACTCATAATTTGTAACTTTTTTTTTAATGAATTTCAATTAATAATAGTATTTTTTTTACATATTAAAGATAGTGTTAGATGATAAAAAAAGGTAGTAGTGTTAGATAGTCTGTTGTTTGTATTTATTCTAGCTTTAATTAGTTCGTTCCTTTAGACGTTATTTGGAAGAGGGATTTTAGAGGAGAAGGGAGAGGTTTAGGTGGTGACATCTCCTTATTTGGGAGTTTTAATTTTTGAGGAAAATGATTTGAGGATTTTTAAAACTCCTGTGAAATCTTTCAAAGCCTAAAAATTGTTGCTCGTCCCAATTTGAGATTTTTAGAAGGAAAAGTAATAAAATTACTATCCTACCCCATTCAGTGTTAATAAAATTACTATTCTATTTCGGCTAGTGTTAATAAAACACCAAAATACAAAACACTAAATCATAATTTAAGGGCAAAATTGTAAAAGTATCTTATTAACTCTTCATTTTCCTCTATTAATATATTTTTAACTCCCAAATAAGGAGGAGGGAACTTCCCCCATTTTTCTCCCTTTCCTTCCCCTCCCTTCCCCTTGAATCTCTTTCATTCCCTTTCCCTCCTTACTCCCAAACAAAGCCTTAGGTTTTGTTTGGAAAAGAGCTTTTAGAGGGGAAGAGAGGGAAGAGAAAGATTTAAGTGATGACATTTTCTTGTTTGAGAGTTTTAATTTTTGAGGAAAAGGATTTGAGAATTTTTAAAACTCTTCTGAAATTCTCCAAAACCTAAAAATTGTTGTTCTCTCAATTTGGGGGTTTTTAGAAAAAAAATAATAAAATTACTATCCTACTCTAGCTAGTGTTAATAAAATTATTATCCTACCTCATTTAGTGTTAATAAAACACCAAAATACAAAACACTGAATCGCAATTCAAGGGCAAAATTGTAAAAATATCTTATTAACTCTCCATTTCCCTCTCTTAATATATTTTTAACTCCCATACAAGAAAGAAGAAGAAACTTCTCTCATTTTCCTCCCTTTCTTTCCCCTTTAATCTCTTTCTTTTTCTTTCCCTTCTAACTCCCAAACAAAGCCTTAGTCACAATATTTCACTAATACCATCCTCTGCAGACTGCAGTTTAATATTTTTTTTGACACGCATTGTTAATACTTTTTTACGTATTGCAAATTAATATACACGCAGACGGTTGTTTAAAAAACTTTTAAAAATTTTCCTTGGTAATAAATAAGTAATCAAGTGAAAAATAAAAATGTTTTGGTCATAATACAATTTAGACGAACCTCACAAAATCTTATTAATAACTAGGGTCATGATTATTTGCATATTATATCATATAATAACTATAGTAGAGGACCAGTAAAAAAAGAAAAAAACTAAAGTAGAGGACATGATAAAAAATGGCTCATGACAAGCTACAAATTATAAGGTCAATATATGTTTCTTAGTCAAAGATGATTATGCAAACCCAATTATCTCAATTTATATACACATAATAAAATGGTATAATGCCTTAATGCTAATATTGTTTATATATTTATGACCTAAATGTGTGTTTTATACACATGTTGTACTTGTAGCTAAAAATATAATGTGTGTTGGATGGTTAAGGAAAAAGAGAAATGTTATATGTTTGATCTCTTTTACTAACAAATTTAATATTCTAGTAAATTAATATTTATTCGTAAAAAGGCAAATATTGTAGCTATTGATTTTGGAACTATAGATAATGGAGCTTCAATTCAAAGAGCAAACAAAACGATCTTGTACCTGTCATTGCACTTTCTGCTGTACATATTGGGTTAAGTCCAATTCCAATTCCAATTCAATTGATCTGGTACTAATTCGACATCAGCTCATGGGCCAGGCCCTCCTTTTATATTTTCTTGACCGATCAACATTGGCTCAATAACATCACTTAAGCATGTTTCTAAATTAGAATTTAAAAGAGGTTCGTCCGTGCGTGATTTTCTACCCTGTAGACTTAACCTTTCAATCATATATATGAATGCTGCTTAGTGCTTAACCAAGCAAGTATACTACTTCCGAAAAGACTCACAAGTTATAACAGCGTTCTAAGTTCAAAACAGTGCTTAAAAGTAATATTGTTAGAAGTCTTTTATGACAAAATAGTAGCATATACGCTCTCCAAACAAGATATGTTGGAAACAATTTTACCTCCGTGTGAGTGAGTTTAAGCGGGCGAACCCCAGAATGTTCTGGCAGACAAAGTAGGAAATAGTTTTGGCCGTTATGTGTCTAAATTTGATATTAATTTATGATGCTTATAAGTTCCTATAAGGCTATAACTGTATATATAACTGTACATCTTGAACGTCACAAATGTTTATAATTCTATCTTAATGCCTTTTCCTATTACACAATTTTTTTATACCAAAATTACACGAGCTTTCCAACAGGTGGTTGAATCTCATATGTCATATATTTTCATCTTTTCACCGAGTATTGAGATGAGTTATTCTTCTAGATCAAATTGCAAAGGAAAATATATAGTAGTTATAGATTTTCAAAATTCGTGCCTATCTATTTGGTGACTTGGGAATTAGGCAATGATATAAAATAAAATTAGAGATTGAAATTAATGTGCATATAATATGTATATCAGTAATATTATGTATGGGTTCCCAAATACAGAACTTGATCTCCTTACCTAGAATTCGTATATATACCTTGTGTTACATTACATTATACGAAACCTTTATGCTCTATTCCTATCTGAGTAATTACCCATCATCCTTTTCTATACAATATGCATGCATGATCATGATAAAGAACCTTACTAATTCTTCTTTAACCGTTGGCTATAAAAAAGCTGCTGGTCTCTATTATTGCATAATCCTACGTAGTCCTTTTGTTAACTAGAATTAGAACTTGCCTAGCTAGAGCTAAACAAAAACTATTTAGTATTCACTGACGACAAATCATCTAAAGGATAAAAGTATAAAACAATTGGATCTTGATTGACTGGAAGTAATTAAGTTGATAAGAAAGTGATAACTTTAGATGATTGATGATGTTAAATTGTTAATGTTAGCTGTTTTCCCAGTCTTTTAAAGGTATACGTTAGATTTACACTGTTTGGGTGGCCGCTTTAAAAGTAACACCAAGGTCCAAGGGTAAGTTAGGATTCCCCAAACGTGATGCAAACAAAAGGCAAAAGCTATAAAACAGGCACAAAAAGAAATTGTTCTCTTTTCTCTTTTCTTACTTACGAGGACATTCAACGCAAGGGACAAAGGTCTTATTCTTTTCTTCATCCATGCACCAAACTCAAAATCCGCTCTTTCCTTCTTCTGCTCCCCCCCTCCCCTCTCTCTACAACTTCACTACAAAACCACAAACACAAACCTAGTTCGTTTCTCAAGATCATCGTTCATATTATTCATCCATCATCTCCGACCATCACACAAATCCAAAATGCACAACAACGACCACATACCCGTTCACCACGTGCAGGGTTCGAACCCGAAGCCCGTGAAACTGAACCGGCACCACACGATGCGGTACTACGTCCATCGGGTCCACGAAAGCCTCACAACCCGCGTCTCCAAGATGATCTGCGCCACCTTCTTAGGCCTTCTTTTCATTGTGGGCCTCATCACCTTCATCCTCTGGCTCAGCCTCCGGCCCCACAGGCCCAGGTTCCACATCCATGAGTTCAACTTGCCGGGCCTGACCCAAGACTCCGGGTTCGAAAACGCCGTCATAACGTTCAAAGTATCCGCGCGAAACTCCAACCAGAACATCGGGGTTTACTACGAGTCCATGGACGGCGCCGTTTATTACCGGGACCAGAAAATCGGGTCCAAGCCATTACTTTACCCGTTTTATCAGCAGCCCAAGAACACAACGGAGGTGGACGGCGATCTTAGTGGGGCGACGTTGACCGTTAGTAGTCAGCGCTGGTCGGAGTTCCAGAGCGATAGGGCTGACGGTAGCGTGGTGTTCCGCTTGGAATTGACATCGGTGATCAGATTCAAGATATCCACGTGGGATAGCAAGCGCCACACGATGCACGCCAACTGTAATGTGGGCGTCGGACCCGATGGTTCCCTCTTGACCGTTTACAAGGACAAGAGGTGCCCCGTTTATTTCTCTTGAGGTTAAGGATGATATGGTTATTTTCACTAATTTGTTCTGTAATTAATTCATTAACTTTGCTTCTTTTTCTCATTTATGTTTCTTTTTCTCAGCCACTTTTTATTATTTCAAATTTTTTTTTTAATTCTTTTCTTCGATAGATTTGTTATTACTCTGTTCTGTTATGTAATCTTCATTATTTTCTCACATTTATTGTTAGATTTCATTACATGGCATGGATGTTTTTATCTTCTGTTATTAAGTACTTATCAATGGTACTGGAAACAACATTTATATATATTTAGATACATTGACGGATTCAGATCCAGCATCAGCAGGGCAAATTATATTTTTTTCAAAAATAAAACAAGGTAAAATATTTTTTTGTCCTTTTAAAACTTTTGAAATGGATTTGTTTTTTTATGTTTATTTTTTATCCCTATAATTTTGAAATGTACACTATTGATCATTTTCAAAGAACTATTTGATGATTTTATCTACCTTTTGTTCTTCAATAAAATCTTATCTAAACCATTTTGAAAGATAATAGTTGTATATTTTAAAATTAAAAGAACAAAAAATGGAAAAAAAACATAGTTTTGAAAATCGATTCGGTCATTGATTCGATCGAGGTAATAGACTAGTGATCTAATTGGTGGACCAGTTATTGGTCAGATTTAATCCGATATATATTAAAAATTTAAAATTATATATATTATATAAGTATATAACTAATATTGTTTGAGTAAAACAAGTTCATCCATACTCCAAAATATAAATTAAAATACAAATTTTTTCAATAAAAACCTTGTTTTTTAAAAAATTGCCTGGGTCGGCCAGTCCAACTGAAATCTGATGACCAACCCGATCGAGTTTGACCGGGTCAATATGGATAAACTGCATAACCAACCCGAAAACGAAACCAACCCGATCAAATCACCGGGTTCCGATTTGACCGATTCAGATCGATTTTTATAACACTGCAAAAAGTGGAACTATAATCATACTTTAAAATTTTAGAGGAGATAAAAATATTTTACACTCTAAAATAGAATAAAATATTTAACCAAATAAAACATAATAACAGAACATAAGAAAGAAACTTTTCGACATAAGACAAAATTTAAAGACAACTAAAAAATTGAAGGTAGTAGGAGAAAAGAATAACAATACTACATATATTCTTAGATTCTCACATATGCACCCCCTTAACTATACATAGGTCCGTCTTCTGATCAGATATAATTTTATACTTATTTTAAAGTGAAATAAATATAAATCCTTTATAAGTATTTTCTGAATTTAGAGATTTTTTTATTATTTTAAACTGACACACCATCTATTTTTTAGAATTATTTTCATAGAAAAAAGAAACAGTTATGCTTGATTATATGACTATAGTGAGTTTATATTTATTCATGAATTAACATAAAATTTAGTAGGATGGTATTTGTTTGGTTTTGAAGCTTTAATAGTGTTACAAAGAAAATATATGATAGTACCTAGCAGTTATATAAACATAAAATGGATTTTTTAAATGAAAAATTGTCCACAAAACAACATTCCCAATACATAGGAATTTGACTTTGAATTTAGTCCAATACTCTAGGCATGATATAAAAGAGCATCTTGCACTTTAAATAGTTAAATACCACCTATTAATTCCAAATTATAACATGAAAACAATACAATAATGGTTGTTTTTTTTTCAATCAGTTGAAATAAAAGAGAATGTAAAAGAGTTTATAACAATTTAAGCATTCTTATTCAATCAATTCAACTAAATCTTTAACAAATAATGATAATTTATACCAACAACAACATAAAAATAAATATTTATCAACAAAATTAGTCATCCACAAATAAGTTGAGTAACATTTATAATATCTAATTCGAGAAAAAATATCTATCACATATGTTATAAGTTTCTATTTAGGGAAGCATATGGCATATACCTATTCATTCCATAGTGCAAAGTTTGATTAAGTATAAGGTTATCTTTAGTACAAGATCTTGAATTCAAGATCTAATCTTCACTAGATCTTCTAATAAAGGAGTTGAAGAGATTTTCAATATGAATAATAATTTCTTGTAGAAGATTCCTTAAGATTTGTTCAAAAAGAATTTTTTTTTCTTTTTTTCTCTTCTTAAAATCTTAAAATAAGATATACCATTAAAGAAAGAAAAATGGAAGATATTTTAAAAGATCTTTAATCGTATATGACACTATGATATCTACTAAAAAATAATCTAAAATTTTAATTTGAAATCTATCACTAAAGATAATATAATCAATAGATTTTACAGTTTAATTGTATTTGAAAATGATATATATATATATATATATATTGTTTATTTAGTGACTAATAATTTTTATTTCAACAGAATTAATTTTGAAAGAATAATAATGTTAAATTAGTTAGTTTATGTTTGAAAAAAATTAATATCATTTTTATCTATAAAATTTATTTTTATTTTGGTATATTAAATTTAAAAAATTTCCTTTTAATCTTTTTTATTTTTAAAATTTTGTTTAAATACTTTTTTTATTTTCTTTTAATAATATTTAACTCTGATAGTGTTTTGAATTTAAAACTAATTAATTTTATATAATGCTGATTTCAAAACTAATATTGTCTTTATTTTATTTAAAAAAATGACCCTAATCTCTAGGAAAAAAAATTAAAATATAGTAATTTTAATAAAAAATTACGAAAATATTGTAATTTCCAAACTATTTACAATTGTATAGTAATCAATCGCGTCCTCCCTAGACGTGTTCAATCATGTCCTCCCTGGACGTGACTCACCAGTAGGGATGGCAAACAGGCCGGTCCGCGAAAAATGCGGGGCGGGCTGATATTATCAACCCAGCCCGCGTTTTTTTGCAGGCTAAGCGGGCCGGCCCGACGGGCCAAGCCCGTTTTACCATCCCTACTCACCAGGTGGTGACACGTGTCATTTTGAGACACGTGTCATTTTGCGGAGCGATGTATATAAACTTTGAAAGGTCATAATTTTTGACTGGAATGTTCGATTGAGACGAAACTGGTGGCCACGCGCTTGAAATTGAGAGGAGAAGATCTATACAAGTCCCTAAAGGGACTTGGTCAAATTTTTTTCCCAAAAGATGTTTCTAAGTACCTCAAAATTATGATTTAATCTTCGAACCTTCAAAAAATTTCTTGGTTTCTAATTTTTATTTATTCAATTAGTGAATTGCATGCTATTTTTTATTTTTTTTAATTACTTCTCCTAATTTCGAATTCCTTATGTTTAGCTAGTCTTTCTCTCTCTCACTCTCTTTTTCCGTGATGTGTGTGAAAACTGCTTATTGATGATTAATTTCATGCTTTCCAAAACTAGGATGAATGAGGGTTACGCTTTTGTGAACTTCACTAAGCCCCAGGCAGCTTGGAAGTTTCTTAACACAACCTCAAATTTGAAATGGGAGTTGTTCCAATCTAACAAGATACGTGATGTAGTTTCTTCACGTTTGCAAGTATGATGACTTAGATAATGATTAGACTTAATCACCAATGTTTCTATTAAACCATTATTTCATGTTATTATTAGGTTAAATTGTTATATTATTTTCTATTAAACCCAATGATTATGACAATGTTTTTTTTTTGGGTAAAAAAATCATAATATTTTTTAAGAAAAATCATGAATTAATTGCGGAGTTAGAGTATCTTTTGCGTAAAGGCCTAAATAACAAATTTCATTTTAAACGAAAATGAATGTCAAGTTAATTCAACACAATGATACTTCTTATAATGGACGAGACTGTTAAAAAAATGATTTCAAGTACAAGGATTAAATTTATAATCAGTTGGTGTTATTGTTGCTTTTTTAATTAATTGCAGCTTTTAACTGGAATGTCCGATTGAGTGAAGTTAAGATAAGTAATTAGAAAAATAAAAAATAGCATGCAATTAACTAATTGAATAAATAAAAAATTAGAAACCAAAATGTTTTTTTAAGGTTCGAAGATTAAATTGTAATTTTGAGGTATTTAGAGACATCTTTTGGAAAAAAATTTGACCAAGTCCCCTTAAAACTTGCTTAGAGCTTCTCCTCTAAATTTCGAGCACGTGGTCACCAGTTTCGCCTCAATCGAAAACTCCAGTCAAAAGTTATGACCTTTCGAAATTTATATACATCGCTCCGCAAAATGACACGTGTCACCTGATGAGTCACATCCAGGGAGGACGTGATTGAACACGTTTAGAAAGGAGTGATTGATTGTTATACAATTGTAAATAGTTTAAAAATTTCAATATTTTCGTAATTTTTACCAAAATTCCTATATTTTAATATTTTTGCCCTAATCTCTAACCTATCTTCTTCCCTAAACACCAACAATCACCCTAACCCCTTAGAGACCGTGACCGTACTGCCACGATTTTTAAAAAAATTTGCCGGAATGCCACTCCAGAGAAAGTATATACCAAACTGCCACGCGACGTAGTTCGCTTGTCAGTCCAGCGAACTAGGTAATGGACACGTGGCAGGCCGAGCGAAATTCGCTAGGGATCCCAGCGAATTAGGTGTCAACGTGGCAGACAGGACATAATTCGCTAGGAGGCCTAGCGTATTATGTGTCCACGTGGCAGACGTAATTCGCTAGGAGGTCCAGCGAATTACCACCTCTGGGCCACGTGCCAACCTAATTCGCTAGGCCCCCAGCGAATTAGTCCCTCTGTGCCACGTGTCCACCTAATTCGCTGAGATCCCCAGCGAATTTTACTCTGCTTGCCACGTGTCCATCACCTAGTTCACTGGACTGACAAGCGAACTACGTCGCGTGGCAGTTTGGTATATATTTTCTCTGGCGTGGCATTCTGATAAATTTTTTTTAAAAATCGTGGCACTGTGGCCGAGGTCTCAACCCTTTATATCCACTATCGACGACGCGCCAAGCCCTAGGTTCCTTCTTTGCCATCTCCTGAAGCGTGGTGAGAATATTAAATTGGAGTTGTTGTCGTTGTCCATGAGAATGATTGGTAGAGAGGGGGATGCTGTGTTGATTTTGGGTAGTAAAGGAGGCATTATGAAGGCGAGGAGGGGCTTGGAATCGGTGATCTACTTGAGGGTGAAGGTGGCGGTGGTGTACACCGTCGACGACTGGTACAAGGGTTACAGTGGCTCTTGGTGTTGGGGAAAGGAGAAAGATTAGGAATTAATGTGTTTCTTAATTTTAAAATAAAATAAAAATAGTAGGAGTTTGAAAATTTTCATTATATTAAACTAATTATTTTAAAATTAAAAGTAGTGACTAAGTTAAACATTATTAATGGAAAATAAAAAAGTATTAAAATGAAAATTTAAATAACACAAAGGATTAAAAGTGAATTTAAAATTAAAAGTGATATTAAATCTTGAAAAATAATAATAAAATTAATAAAATGATATAAAATAATAAAATAAAACTAATATTTGAATTATAAATATAGATATATATTATTTATAATCTCTTTTACTCAAAGAAATATGCTGAAATTTTTATTAGCCTTAAATTATATTTGTTGCTAATAAAATTTAAAAATATAAGATTATCACTGAATGCTACCTACTATGAAACCAGATTCTGTGGCTGTTAGATCTTACGTTTGGAAAGCCCAAATTATAATTTGAGCAACAAATTAATTGTTTCTTATGTAAGTTGTGTCAAAATTATAACATGAGTATAATTTTCACAACTAAAATTTCTAATCAATGAATGGAATTACTTATTCTAGGGCGTTTTTTTAATTACTTGTGTAAAAAATACTTTTTCCTATTTTTCTAATTGTTTCTCTATGACGTTTTTTAATTATAATTTTTTGTTAGATTTATTATCTTTAATTCAAACCAACAGTTCAATTATTATTAATATGGATTGCCTTATTCAAAAGAAAGTAAGAGAGATGAAGAGAGAGATTTTGATTGAACATTTTGTTTAATATTTTTTTTTAGTGAAAATGAAATTAAGTGTCTTTTTTATAAAGCCAAAGAAATTATTTTATAAAAAAAACACCTCAAGTGATGTTCAACGTATTAAAAATATAAAAGACAGCAGAAAGGCCTATAAAGCCTAACTATCTGCAACAACTAAGCTAAGTATAAACATAAAAGCATACTCCGTCCTCTCACGTATGCCATGATCCATAAAAGACCAATCTAAACCTGAGACTCTGATTCTATTCAAACACTGTCATCACACCAAAAGACATCTGAAACAATATAACAGCAAACCACATGCAGACCTTAACCTCTCCCACTTCATCCGAAATAAATAGAAACCACACCACTTCATCTTAAACTCTCCCTACCCCGGCCCACAATTCTCTGTCATATGTTACACCTACAGCAGCCATATATTTGCACTCCTCCACTGTCATCCATTAGCCATATATAAGCATATCATATTAAATTAAATTTCACACCTTCAACCAAGACATGATGTTGGGTTAAAAATAATTTTTGTCTTGTTTGAATTACTATTATTTAAATTGTTTGCATTAATATTCAACAGAGAATCAATCTCCCAAGTTGCTGCTGTTGGATATCTACTTTTCAAGTTTTATGATTAATATTTTAGACTATTGTTGCAAATTGTAATTATTGTTTTGTTGTTGGATGTCTACTTTTTTAAGTTTCCTTGATTATAAGCAAGTATCATGAATGATGTTTTATTGTTTTTTTAAGTTTATTCGTTGGAACTTAGAAGAAATTGTTACATATTATTTTTGCTTTTAAGTTAAACGATTATTATTCAAGTATTATTTAAGTTAGAATTTTAAGTTGATCATTTATACAGTTGATTGTTAAACTAATTAATTTGATTGTTAAACTAATTAATTATTACTCAAGTTTTATTCAATTATAACAAGTTTTTGAAATATTTTTCAATACTCAGTAGCATAGTTTTCAAATTACAAAAATTGAATTGAATCAAACTACAAAAAATTAACTTGTTTCAAATTTTATAAATAATCTAAAACAAATCAAACCGCATTGCAATTAAATAAAAATCATACCAAATCACACCAAGAACAGCCTAATTGAAAGGCAAAGAAATAGAAGGAAAATGCTTAAAAACAACAAAATCACAATTAATTACAAACACTTTACAACTCTTCATACAAAGTTGAAACATAACTCACATAACAGAAAATGGAAATGCTAATATAGTAGTATGTAAGAAAGTTTTTTCGTAAAATCTGCACAAACAATGTATCCTATCAAAAGACACTTCACTTATGCACCCAATAACACCTACCATACCAACCTTCAAACTCTTTTGTCATGGCTTTCCTCCAATGCCACAACCACTACCCAAATCTACAGCACCACTATTGCAGAAGGCAACACTTTCTCCAATACTGTCTTTGGACGGCAAAAAAATTAAAATATTATAGTTTAAAAAAAAAATTACGAAAATATGATAATTTTAAAACAATTTACAAAAGTATAGCAGTCAAATACGTCCACCTGGGACGTGTTCAATCACGCCCAGGGAGGACGCGACTCAGGCCTCAATCACGCCCAGGGAGGACGTGTTTCACCAGGGCTTGACACGTGTCATTTTGGGACACGAGTCAAATTGCGGCGCGTTGCGAAAAAACTTCAGAAAGACATAACTTTTGACTGGAATGTCCGATTGAGGCAAAACCGGTGACCACGGGCTCGAAATTGAGAGGAGAAGGCCTAGGAAAGTCCCAACCTCTAAGTGCCTCAAAATTGCGATTTAATCGTCGAAGCTACAAAAAATTTCGTGTTTTCTAATTTTTTATCTATTCAATTAGTGAATTGCAATCTATTCTTTATTTAATTACTTCTCTTAATTTCGAGCATTCTGACATAAAATATGTCATCATCGGACATTTCTAATTTTCTAATTTCGAGCATTCTGACATAAAATATGTCATTCAGTACAAAATTTTGAATTCAAAGTGTTTCCAATTATGGATTCAGAGTCAATTCCCAAACACTTAATCAAGCATGCACTGAATTAGTTACCGTCCGATGTAACTGAGAATGAGAAAGGCTTTTCGGAACTCCAATTCTCCGAGCGCCTGCATTAGCTAGGAAGGCGTGGGTCGGGGAGAGCGCGTGGGAGAGGTTTGCTGTTGTTGTGGTTGCGTGGAGGGCTCAGGTTGAGAGTGAGAATTTTTATTATTATCGTTGTTGTTATTATTACTATTATTATTGTTGTTGTTGTTTTTGAGCATGTATATGATGAAGCCTACAAAAGATGATTGGATTTGGGTTTTGGAGATTGTTTTGAGAATGCGAAGGGATCATTCCTCTCCCATGCCGGCGAGCCGGCGGCGAGTGTCAGAATCGAGCGGATGCTGGTTCTGGTCGCGGCAGATGCTCTCGATTATAGTCTCCACCGAGGGCGGAAGAATAACGAAGTCATGGTGGTTGTGGTTTTCTGCCATGAGAAGAAGAGTGAATACTTAACAAGAAGGAAGAGAGTGACAATCATTTTCTGCTTCTCTTTTTATTTCATTCAAAAGTATGACAGGTGACAAGACAAAGACCAGAGTTCACTTCCACTACTCGTTTGGACCAATAGTTATCTATCAATTAATTTAATAACTATTATTTACTATTTGAATCCAAAATTTTGTACTGAATGACATATTTTATGTTAGAATGTTCGAAATTAGAAAATTAGAAATGTCCGATGATGACATATTTTATGTCAGAATGCTCGAAATTAAGAGAAGTAATTAGATAAATAAAGAATAGATTGCAATTCACTAATTGAATAGATAAAAAATTAGAAAACACGAAATTTTTTGTAGCTTCGACGATTAAATCACAATTTTGAGGCACTTAGAGGCCTCTTTTGGGAAATTTTTTTTGGCAAGTCCCATTTGGGACTTGCTTAGGCCTTCTCCTCTCAATTTCGAGCGCGTGGCCACCGGTTTCGCTTCAATCGGACATTCCAGTCAAAAGTTATGCCTTTCCGAAGTTTTTTCGCAACACGCCGCAATTTGACACGTGTCCCAAAATGACACGTGTCAAGCCTTGGTGAAACACGTCCTCCCTGGGCGTGATTGAGGCCTGAGTCGCGTCCTCCCTGGGCGTGATTGAACACGTCCCAGATGGACGTATTTGACTGCTATACTTTTGTAAATTGTTTTAAAATTGCCATATTTTCGTAATTTTTTTTAAACTACAATATTTTAATTTTTTTGCCGTCTTTGGACTCTTCATGTGCAGAATCTGAGATAGGGAACCAAACTGTAAAGACTGTGTGATAAACTCAACTACGTTGATTACAAAACTGTGTCCCATGGCAAAAGAAGCAATGCTTGGAGCTTGATATGCTGCTAGCATATAATAGTTTTAGACTAAATAATCAATAATTCAATCATAATTTATCAATAAAGGTTAGGATAAGTTTAAGTTTCATAAATTCTTGGTCCATTACTTATTTAATGCATATTTTGTTTAATAAGAATCAAGAAAAGAAGTAGAACCAAGAAAGATTTGTCACAAAAATAGAACAGCAGAAGGGTTTAGTTACCCTAATTAACTATATGGACGTGAAAAAATAAATAGAAGAGACTTTTGAAAAGAAAATAACACACAGAAACACAAGATAGAAACACAAGAGAGAAGGAGGAGGAGGAATCAAGGCCAACAAGAAAAGATTAAATCAAGATTGAGAAGCCTGTACCTCTTCTATTATCTTTGAAACTGTTGTCTAGGTACATGTTATTTATATATTTAAGGTTAATTATGGCTAACAGTGAATAAAAACAGACACACCATTTTATTTAATTTCCCAAGTTTGCCTAAAAAATTCAAATCTGTTTGGTGCATTTGGGAATGAAGTTTCTATTTTGGAATGCTTGTGGTTTAATTTAGGCCAAATTGAATCTGCAACAAACAAGTTCGCCAAAGACAATATGATTTGATAAGGTGGATTTGGAGAAGTTTATAAGGTGAAATCAGTAGTACAATAAGAGGAGGGTATTGCAATTAGGTTTTATTTGAATAAATTTCTTTATAGACACTTATTTATTGGAGAAGAAAAATAAGAAAGTAACATGAATTGAACTTTTCTAATGACTTAAAATCAACTTATATAAAAATTAAATATATAAGTTGATTTTATCTTATGAGGAAAGCTAGCTCAATTTATTTTACATTGTATTTTCTTCTCCTATAAGTTTAAAGAGAAATTTATCTAATACGACCTTAATATGATTTGATGGTCATTAACTAGTCCGTTTTGTCCTACATGGTGTACTCTCCAATGGACAAGAGATAGATGTGAAGAGGCTTTTTGTGGAAGCTCCGGACAAGGGGAAGTAGAATTTAAGAATGGGGTTCTTGTTATAGCTCAACTTCAACACAAATTTAGTTAAATTACAAAGATTTTGTTTGGATGGACAAGAAAAGATTCTCATACGAACATGTACATAACAAGAGTCTTGATTACTTTCTATTTGGTTAGTGCTTTTATGATTACATTCAGTTTCAAGTTAAATAGATATATGTTGTTGCAAAATGAATGACTAAATATGGTATTCAAAACTCCTTTTACCTTGCAGACACTCAAAAGAGAAGGCAATTAAATTAGTTCATCTGCCACAACATCATTAAAGGAATTGCTAGAGAAATTCTTTATCTCCATGAAGATTCCCGCCTTAAAATTATACAACGTGATCTCAAACTTAGTAATGTTCTATCAAAACAGTAACATGAATCCAAAAATTTCAGATTTTGAAATAACAAGAATTGTTGCTGCGGATATGGAAGAAAATACACACAGAATTAGTGGGACTTAGTAAGTTTTACCTTCCTAAATTTCTACTTGCAATTTCTCAGTTACTCTCTGAAGTCTGAATAGGATATGCTGCTACCTAATTATTGATCAGTTTTAAAAAGATATTATGTATGCAATACTTTTTTTTTTTTTGTATAAATTTCATCATTAACGAAAGTTGTATGTGCAGTGGATACATGTCTTCGGACTGGAGTATGCAATACATGACCGATTTTCTGTAAAATTTGATGTGTACAGTTTTGGAGTCATGCTCCTAGAGATAATGAGTGGAAAAAGAAAAAGGTTCTCCTTCTGTATCCGATTGTGTTGATGGCATAAGGAAATATGTGAGTATTCTAATTCATTGTCAAAATTCTCATATAGATATGATAACGACATTGATTTGTTTTCTTGACAATTGTTAATTGCAGGCTTTGACTAAATGGAGAGAGAGAAAGCCATTAGAATTATTGGATTCTAAATTGGAAGGATCATATTCTCAAAATGAAGTCATTAGATGCATTCATATTGGTTTATTGTGTGTACAGGAAGACCCCAGTGACAGACCCACAATGGCAGAAGTCGTTTCTTTCCTCAATATTCTTTCAGTCGATTTGCCAATGCCTACTGAACAGAATAGAAAAATGGAGGACATTTTGGGCAAAATTGGATTGGACTCTAGAAGTGATTCAAACTATATATATTTATTTCAACAGAAATAATTTTGAAAGTTAGTTAATTTATGTTTGAAAATTAATAATAAAAATATAATCGTAAAATAAAATTACTTTTTTTAATTTGAAGTATACATACCGAAATTCTTATTAGCTTTTAATTATATTGGTTGCTAAATAAAATTTATAAATAAAAATTAGCACCGAATCTACTATGAAAACTGATTTTTTGGCTGTTAGATTCTACATTTAGAAAGCCTCAATTTATTATTTGATCAACAAATTATGTCTTACATAATTCTTGTCAAAATCATAACATGCATAATAGTGAACATTAATTTGTATTCCTCTTTTTCTAATCAATGACTTGAATTACTTGTTTTATCCTCTAAATATCCTCTATGGCATTTTTTAATTATAATTTTTGTTTGATTTAATTATTTGGTTATCTTTAATTCTTCAGTCTAGCTAAACCAACTGTTCTATAATTATTTAGGTCTTAGGAATGTTTTGTTTAAAATAAGGGAGGAGAGAAAGGAGAAAAAAATTAATGGAGCAGAAAAATGATTTTTTTCCCATTTATACAATAATATTTTATTAATCTATATATATCCTCCATTTTCCTCAACTATTCAACAATTTATACAATAATATTTTTTTATTTATATCTATTCATCATATCATTTATTACATGTTATAGTACTTTGTTCTCATTTTTTCTCTTAATTGTAAAGTTTGTTTTACACCTCATAATGAAATACTCTTGAATAGTCCTGACAGCTAATGATATCTTACACTATTTATATGACTTGTTACACTAGTCAAGAAATTAACAATAATGTATATGAGTAATGTCTAGATGCTAGTCATAGGTCTTCATAAAATATTGCTCTAGTTGTTTTTCAAATAATTAATTATAATAATCAATATTTCATCACTGTTTAGTGTACCTTCAACATGATACCTTCAAGTGTTCTTCATATTGCCTAATTAAGTTGACCGCTATTTTTTTTTTCTTGAACTTATTTAAGGTGGCGGGGGTTGTTAATAGTTGTTACTAACATACAAGAAGAAACGACCATTTTGTATGGAAGGGAAGGCGAGTTCATACTAAGGATATAATAAATTAATGACCCGTTCTAAGTAAGTAATTAAGTAGAGTTAACATTATTCTTATATGCATTTTTTTCATGCCACGTCATGAACAGGAAAATATGGTTGTAGTGTTATACAAATAGAATTTCTCTTCTAAGTATGTTCTGCGGTCTCAATTTTAGTGTACTTTGGAAGACTTTCTTCACATGTGAATCACACGTTAACGTTGAAATGGTTTTGCTTATATTTCCATGATGGAACTTTTTATTATATTGCTGTCCAACATCATTCTTTTAGAATATAGGAAGCAGCTCCTAATTCTATCTTCTTTCACAACTGTAGCAAGCAAAACATGAATTCCTGCAACTTTTCACCGCTGCTACTCTCAATTCTCTTGTTATTCACATTCTTCAACCATACCAAAGCTGCTACACAAATATCTTACCCGCCACCACCTTACTATAACTGTTCAACCAACAGCACTTACGCACCCAATAGCACTTACCATGCCAACCTTCAAACTCTTTTGTCATGGCTTTCCTCCAATGCCACAGACACTGCCCAAATCTACAGCACCTCTTTTGCAGAAGGAAACACTACTTCCTCCAATAATAATAATAATAATAATAATAATAATATCTATGGCCTTTTCATGTGCAGAATTGGAGACGGGGAACCAAACTGTAAAGACTGTGTGATAAACTCAACCGTGTTGATTACAAAACTGTGTCCCTCGGCAAAAGAAGCCATGCTTTGGGCTGAAAATTGCTTCGTGCGTTACTCTGATCGTTATTTCTTCACCACGGTCGAAGAGAGTCCTAAACGTACCTTCATGAATGGGCAGGACTACGTGGGACAGGTTGGCCGGTTCAACAGCATACTATGGAATACCATGAATGATGTCAGAAATCTAACAGCAGGAACTCCTGTTGGCTCTATGAAGTATGGTTACAAGTCAGAGAACATCACAGTCAACCAAACGCTATATGCAATAGGATGGTGCATCCCTTACCTTTCCTCGGAGAACTGCAGTTGGTGTCTCAGCAATGCCATAGCAGAAGTTACAGCCATTTGTTGCAAAGGAAAAATTGGAGGAAGAGTTGTTTACCCCAGTTGTGGTATTAGATATGAGTTATATTCATTTTACCATACACTCAGTTCAGAGACATTGCCACAAGTACCTAATACACTTGCTCCACCTCGCCCTTTGGCACCATCAGGTTTGAAATAATCATTAACCAATGCTTTTACTGTTTTTTCTCCTTTTAAGCATCAATTTTAAAGTTTTATTTTTTTTAGAGGAATCCATGTCAATGACACATAACAAGGCATTGATTTAATGCAGGAAAACGGAAACAGTCAGTATTAGTAATAGTTTTGGTTGTCCCAGTTGTTGTATCGGTGGTGTTGTTATCCCTGATCAGTTGCAGATGCTTTTTAAGCAGTAGAAAGAGGAAGAATCACGAAACTATTCTCAAAGAAAGCTGTAATGCGTTAATTATTAACAGTGATTAAAACAGACGTACTATTTAATTTTATTTAATTTCCCAAGTTGATTAATAAACTCAAATCTGTTTGTTGCAGTTGGGAATGAAGTTGCTATTATGGAATCCTTGTGGTTTGATTTAGGCCAAATTGAATCTGCAACAAACAAGTTCGCTAAAGAAAATATGATTGGAAAAGGTGGATTTGGAGAAGTTTATAAGGTGAAATCATTACAATCAGAGGAGGGTATTACAATTAGGTTTTGTTTGAATAAACTTCTTTATAAATAATAAAATAAAAATAAAAAATAAAATGAATTGAACTTCTCTCATGAATCAAAATCAACTTATACATCTCAATTTTTTAGAAGTTAGATGGGAGAACTTGAATAAATATTTAAGTATATAAGTTGATTTTAACTTATGAGAGGAGCTCAATTTATTTTACCTTTTTACATTCTAATTGTAGAGAAATTTATCCAAATAGGAACACAAACTTCTGTTTGTTAATTGTTATAGATTCGGTTGTAGTTAACAACTAGTTCATTTTCTCCTACAGGGTGTAATCTCCAATGGACAAGAGATAGCTGTGAAGAGGCTATTGGGAAGCTCCGGGCAAGGGGAAATAGAATTTAAGAATGAGGTTCTTGTTATAGCTCAACTTCAACACAAAAATTTAGTGAAATTACAAGGATTTTGTTTGGATGGACAAGAAAAGATACTCATATATGAATATGTACATAACAAGAGTCTTGATTACTTTCTATTTGGTTAGTTCTTTATGACTACATTCAGTTTTAAGTTAAATAGATATATGTTCTTGCCAAATGAATGACTAAATATGGTATTCAAAACTCACAGGAATCCTTTTACCTTTCAGATTCTCAAAAGAGAAGACAATTAAATTGGTCAGTCCGGCACAATATCATTAAAGGAATTGCTAGAGGAATTCTTTATCTCCATGAAGATTCCCGCCTTAAAATTATACATCGTGATCTCAAACCTAGTAATGTTTTGTTAGACAGTAACATGAATCCAAAAATCTCAGATTTTGGAATAGCAAAAATTGTTGCTGCTGATAATATGGAAGAAAATACACACAGAATTATCGGGACTTAGTAAGTTTTACCTTCCTAAATTTCTACCTGCAATTTCTCAGCTACTCTCTGAATAGAATTTCCTGCTACCTAATTATTGATCAGTTTTAAAAAGATCTTATGTATGTAATACTTTTTTGTTTTTGTATAAATTTCACCATTAATGGAAGTTGTATGTGCAGTGGATACATGTCTCCAGAGTATGCAATGCATGGCCAATTTTCTGTAAAATCTGATGTGTACAGTTTTGGAGTCATGCTCCTAGAGATAATAAGTGGAAAAAGAAAAGGTTCTCCTTCTGTATCCGACAGTGTTGATGACATAAGGAAATATGTGAGTATTCTAATTCATTTTCAAAATTCTCATATAGAGAATAACGACATTGATTTGATTACTCGACAATTGTTAATTGCAGGCTTTGACTAAATGGAGAGAGAGAATGCCATTAGAACTATTGGATTCTAAATTGGAAGGATCATATTCTCAAAATGAAGTCATTAGATGCATTCATATTGGTTTATTGTGCGTAGAGGAAGACCCCAGTGACAGACCCACAATGGCAGAAGTCGTTTCTTTCCTCAATAATCCTTCAGTCGATTTGCCAATGCCTACTGAACTCAATATAAAAAACGAGGACATTTTGGGCGAAATTGGATTGGACACTAGTAGTGATTCAAACTATGAATCTATCAATTTAATGACAGTGAGGTAATTTTACCCTCGATAGTAAGGGTTGACTCTTTAGGAAAAATAAGGAGCTGTGACCCAAGTTCTACTGTTAGGCCCATAGTTGTATCTGTTGTTAGACCCAAATAAATATGAGACATTGTAGACGCAATAACAGGGGAATGAATTAAATCTTACTGCTGTTGAACCATCGATCATTGTTGAATATCTGTCAGACACAGAGCTTATTATAAGCCAATGAAGAAAATTTGACAGAATCGCTATTTCTGCTTTGTGTGTAGGGGAAGCGCATCCTCTGTTTCCATTATGCAATATGTAATGACTTATGACATCCTCCATAACAAGTGAAAGTGATTCGGGGTGAGTTACACTTTACAAGCCTTCTTTACTAGTCCTTCAATTTCGATAATTCAAACTTTGTACTCGGGACTATACATGATTTGTGGTGTATATGTCAGTAATATCAATAATTGAATTTTTATCAACAACGAGAATTACTCACCTTGCTACTTAAAGTAAATTACTTATTTTAGAGAAGCTAGATCTCTTATGCTAATTTCTTAAAAATTCATATAAACTACTGTACAAAAAAATGTGTTGAAAAAATTTATATAAATTTCTGTACAGCTGAATGTCTTAAAAATTTATATATAAACTTCTTTTTTTTACAATGAAAATTTTCAAAATTGACCTCTAATGGATTGATAAAAAAAGGCTAATAAAAGATAAGAGAGTTATTCTCCATTTTCACATTTCTTTAACTCTCTTAAAGTTACATTTGAAGTAAATTTATAAGAGATACTGAAACTCAATTACAAATTTGATACTACAAAGCTTGCAAGCAAAACACAAAATTCATGAACCATTCATGAAAGGAAAAAGTAAAGCCCTTTGTCTTGGCAGTTAGTCACCACCAAGATGTAAATTTGATAAGATCCACCACATACTCAACATTTGCAGACTCTCCTCTAAAAAAATGTTGTTTCTATGTAATCAAATAGACCAACACTGCTACGAATCACACAATCCTTCTTTGTGTCACAGAGTAATAGTGTTGTACAAATAAAAATGATTCCTACAGTCAATAGGCATTACTACTAAAAAAACCCAGCCAGCTATAACACAGTTTTCAAACAGATGATGAGAAAAAAATAAAGAAAACATGAGTTGACCATTAAATAGGCAAGAGGGTTCACTATTAACCAGCATCATATTTCTCCTTTTCAGATTATCTTTTATTTGTGTCCTGTTTTACTATTTAGTTGCATCATTCATGCAAAGGCTGAGACATTAGAAGGATTTGATGTTCCAACAGCGTCTGAAAAATAATGTATCTCTGCATTACTTCGGCTTCATGTGCATGATACAAGAAAACGATGTCCACTTCGTGATGAAAGTTTTCACGCGATTATAACAAAGGAGGAAAAAGGTTCAATGTTTCTACATTTTGTTCACGTTTTTTATTTTTATTTTATGAAATGTCAAATTAACGATAGGAAAAGAAAGAAAAATATATAACAAAAAAGCTATTTTTGGACGAGTGACCGCCGGGTTAGGCTTGACCTGCTTTCTAAATTCTAATTCATATTTATCTTAATTTTCACTTTGTAGAAACTCTCTTAATCAGATTGCAATCTCGAATCTTTTGTACAAATCATATTATTTAAATATTTCAAGCAAAGAAAAAAAAAGAAAACACCCTAATTATTGGCAAACAATATTCATGACTAGGATATGCAGACAATGATTCTTGTGGCGAAATACCAAAATAATTGAGCAGTCATTAAGATCTCAATCTCATGGATTGTTTAACCTAGCCCATAAAACGTGTGTTTTAATTACACCTCATTTTAAAAGGATTTTATTAATCATTGTCATGTCCATAATGATTAAGAAAGTAAAAATAAAATATTTAAAAATATAATATTTAATGTTATTAATATATCTATACAGCTTAATAATTTTTAATTGATTTTACAATAATTATCCTTAAATAATAGTTAAAAAAACTGAAAATAATTATCACTTTATGGTTATCTATCAGGATAATTACTTTTAATTTTAAAATATTAACTTTTTATTTGACTACATTATTTTCTTATTTTATTAATTTATCTTACTTTATTTAATAGATACTACTATAAAGGTAATAATTATATTGTTAGAAATTTATTTTCAAATGATAATTGCTTTAAAATAAAATCAATAATTTATTATTAAACAAAAAAATAAAATTATTTTCACTACTGTTGGCAGTGACGTTAGTATGGGCTATCGCACTGCTCATCATGGTACCTTTGCGTTATGTGAAGACGCTCTCTTTTAATTTTGGGGGTCATATTATTTTTCACCATTTTATAAAATATCAAACCATAAAAAACCTTCTCTTTTATCTAGTATTTTCTCAATAAATACTAAAAATTTAATATTTCAATTCTATTTCATTTTTCCATATTTTTCCTGAATCAGACAATGGGTTAAAATTGGCTCACTAAAAATTATTCTTTGTAAAAACAAATAGGTGAGAAGCCAAACAAAATATATATATATATATATATATATATATATTTTTTTTTTTTTACTCTTTTTAGTTTTTACACATTGTTCACGTGCTTCGCGAAATATAAAATCACCCATGGAGAGAAAAGAAAAGAAAGGCAAAACAACATTTTTTCCTCCTTTTGAATGAAGGTAGCAGCAGGATTGACACCAGATATATGTTCTTGCAAAATGAATAATGCATAGGCATTCAAAACTCGCAAAAGTCCTTTTACCCTGCAGATCCCCAAAAGAGACGACAATTAAATTGGTGTGTTGACACCAGATTATTAAAGGAATTGCTCCAGGAATTTTTTATCTCTACTAAGATTCCAACCTTAAAATTGGGACTTAGTAAGTTTTATCTTCTTAAATTTCTATTTGCAATTCCTCACCCTCTGAATAATTTGCTGCTACCTAATTATTGATCAATTTGAAAATATATTTTCTGCATTATACCCTTTTGTTTAATGTCACCACTAATAAAAGTTGTGTAATGTGTAAACAGTGGATACATGTCTCCAGAGTATGCAATGCATGGCCAGTTTTCTGTAAAATCAGATGTGTATAGCTTTGGAGTCATGGTCCTAAATATAATCAGTGGAAAAAGAAAAGGTTAACCTTCTGTATCTGACAGCGTTGATGACATAAGGACATATGTGAGTATTCTAATTCATTGTCTAGTATACATAGATGATGTAGAAGTGGAGAAGATAACGACATTGATTTGATTATGCGACAAAATTTAATTGCAGGCTTTGGCCAAATAGAGAGGGAATGCCATTAGAACTATTGGATTCTGAATTGGAAGGATTGTATTCTCAAAATATGAAGCGATTAGATGCATTCATGTTAGCTTATTGTGTGTACAGGAAGACCCTAGTGAGGCAGTGACAGACCTACAATGGCAGAAGTCGTGTCTTTCCTCAATAATCCTTCAGTCGATTTTCCTACTGCCTAATAAACAATATAGAGAAATGGAGGAAAATTTGGATAATACATAGACAACATGAGTATAAAACAGATAATATAGATAAATTTTATAAAACAACTATAAGACCTGCAATGATATATGTAACTAAATGTTGACCAATACATAGACAACATGAACATAAAATAAGGGTAACAGAAAATAAAGATATTAAGGTACATTTGTGGTTATACGAAAATGAAAAAATTTGACAGAAGGTAAGAATGGTACCAGTGAGCAAGAATATTCAACACATATATAAATGGCTCATAGGGCTTAGGGTCAAGTGGGTTAGGATCAGTCCATGGACCGATCCACTATTAATTTTCATAAACCAAGATTATGATTTCTTTCCTAATTTTTTCTGCAGAAAATTTTGAAAACCAATTTTGTACAAGTATACAATAATGCTCTTCTTTCTTAGATTAGACCGAATACATCATTTAATCAAAGACTTGTTGTGCAATAACATTCAATGATTCAATTCAGCCATGTAAATGGCTCCTGCAATATAGAACCTATGGCAGAAATATCCCTATCTGCAAATAGCAAATTAAGTGTGGACAGAAATAACATTCAATGATTCAGTCACATAAAATGTGGACAAATTTCAGATAATTTTCCACTTTTCTTTTCCCTGTCTACAAGTGCAAATTAAATTAAGATTCGTCACTTATCTCAATCATTGTACTATTTAAAATGTAGCATTCACATTAACAGTTACAGACCATAGTCACTGCTAGTGCTGAGAAAATTTGATACCAACCATGCTCTTACTTACAATCACATACAAATCATACCCGAATTTTCAAAATTGATAGAATACAAATATAATCTAAGGTTCATATATTTACAAATAACCTTATAAAGTGAGTTTGAACCTAACTCAATCCCAAAAGTTAGCTCTTAGGGTGAGGATTGTAACCCATTTATATATTCTATCTTGATACTATCTCAAGATGTGGGACTTGAATTTTTCCCAATAAATAACCATCGAGAAGATTAATGCCGAAAAGAAAATAAATTCGGATGTGTTCAATCATTTTATGAAGTAATTATAAAAAGGTCTCTGTTATTTAAAATAGGGTTGACAAATTTGCATGGAGACCTGCTACACAAGTAGGAGAAAGCAAGGTTTCACATAGTTAAGCAGATAAGTTGAAATAAAAGTTTTTAATTTCACAATTTGACACCTTGTAGACGCAACGCAATAACAGAGGAATGAATTAAATGAATCTTAATGTTATTATTGAATCACAAACCATCGTCTTAGCAGAAGGTTCGATTTCAGCGAGACGCAAGCTTATTTGCAAATGAAGAGAATTTGAAGGAATCACAGAGTGCAGCTTTGAGTGAATAATATGAGTCATATAGGAAGCGCATCCTCTGTTTCCAGCATCCACATGACTATCTGAGAATGGGGTTAGTTATACCCTTACACTGACGACCAGTGTAATGAAAACCGACCCAATCATCCGTCCTCTCCACTTATTAAGTAAGAGATCTGATAAATGTTTATTGATCCTGTATATATAAAATAAAATAAATATGTATAATATAACGAATATGATTAATTTACAGTTTATATTTCAATAATATATAATTATTTATTAATATAAATTAATTTTTTGGTGTTATAATTAAATTGCTAAACAAAATTCTTATTATTTTCTACGCTTAAGATTAAGTATAAAGATGTCAAATGATCATAAACAAATCTTAAAAAAAAAAGACATAAATATTAAAATATATCTATATCAAGATAATAATTATTAATTATTATATATTGTTATTAAGATCAACACAATTTTATAGAAATACATTGTATGTTAGTATTTAATAATTAGTTATTAGTGGTTTACATGTTTTAGAAATTATAGAAAATATATTAAAAAATTGCAAAAATTCAGATCAAATTGAGTCAATATGACTTGGGTCATCGATTTTGACTGACTTAAACTAAATTGATATCGATTATATTTTCAGTTTGATGACGGGCTCAAGATCAATCGGATCATCAATTTTCAGTCAAACCTATCTAATTGATTAGATCCATCTAATATCCATAACTATGCATACAAGCCTTGGTGACTTGTCTCTCAATTTAAAGAATTGAGACTCTTATACTAAATTTAACTTTTCAGAGTTTATTTGGTCTTTATATATAAAATTTAGTTTGTAATAAAGTTTTTCAACATAGGCATGAAATGATGAAATAAGTACACAAAAATATATATATATATATATATATATATATATATATATATATGGATGATATTTTTTTATGCACTAAGGCTAATAAATGTAAAAACTCACATACTCACCATCGTGTTTAAATTTTGAATTAAAGATTATGCTTTGTAAATGTAAAAACTTTTACACCATAGGTATATAATCAATAAAAAGTTTTTATTGGTATGGTTTTTAAGGTGATTATTATATTTCTAAAAAAAGGTAATTATGATAAAAAATAACAAATTTATAAT
>PYAF01002577.1:0-19921 GCA_007407185.1 Glycine tomentella
TACATTACACAGAAAGTTATATTCTATTTTCTATAGTTCTTAAAAAGGGAAGTTGATTGAATATTGATTCTTGGTGTTGAACCATTCTTAAATGTGATAAAGATCCTTTGGTAACTCTGATTTAAATTTTAATTGGCCAAGATTCAACCAATTCACCCCCCTCTTGGTTGTTTTGAAGTGTTCCTTTGTTTTACAAATAGGTCCAGTTCCAGGAATCAAATCTATAGAAAATTCAACTTCCCTTTCAGGAGGTAGACTACTTACTTCTTGGAATATTTCAGGAAATTTTTTTACTACAGGCAAATGTTTTTCATCATATTCAGTTTTAGATTCAGAATGGGATATGATCATGTATACTTGAGCATCATTCTTTTTAATTGTTCTAAGGACTTTGCTAGGAGAAACAATCTGTACATTCTTACTCACTTGAGGACTTCCAAAGGTTATGATTTTATCAAAACAATTTGACAAGACATGATTGGATGATAACCAGTCCATACCAAGTATAACATCAATTTGTTGCAAAGGTAAATAGATCAAGTTAACAGAAAATGTTTTGTCATCAATTTCTACTTGGCAATTCAGACAAATCTCAGATGTGACAACTGATTCACTAGTTGGAGTGGTTACTATTAAGTTTGGATTTAAAGGAGACACTGTAAGGTTTAGATTATGGACACATGTATATGATATGAACGAATGAGTAGCTCCTGAGTCAAATAATACGTCTAAAGGAATTTTATTTATGAAACACTTACCTTGGATCAAATCTTTGGATTTAGAAGTCTCGGCTCCACTAAGAGTAAATACTCTTCTTGTAGCTTTTGGTTTTTCTGGGGGAAGTCTTTGGCTTCCTTCTTCCTTCTTTCTTTTATTCACAGGACAATTTGTTGAAATATGCCCTCTTTTGTTGCACATAAAATACAGAGGATCTGCATCTAAACATGTGGAAGCTGTAACACCTTAACTTATCATCTTGTTATTATTGATTTTTAATGAAAATTCTTTTCAATTTGCTTAAAAATACTAAACTACAATTTTTCATTACTGAGTAATATTCATAATTTTGAAGTAACATATAATAAGATTACAAAAGATTTTTCCTTACTGATTGATATTTATAAATCTGATGTACAGTAAAATACAGACTGATATCAATTCTATTACATAGTATAATCAACTAAAACACTTTGTAACAAAGAAATACATCTTCAAACATAATCTCTTCAAAATATTATATCTTCAAACAAAATTCTCTTCTTGTAGACAGCAAGTGGTCTCTCTTTGCTGTTCATCTGCTCGCCCGAATAACATCGAGGTCATAGCAGGTGTCAACCAAAGACACAAAGTACAGGGTAAGTTTATGATAAACATAATTTAAGCAAATATATTCAATATGTAAATATTCATAAGGACATCCTCAAAGATGCATGATTCTTTTAGACTTTTATCATGATGCATGATTCTATTAAACTCTTTCAATAATTGGTACCAATAGTCAAGATAGCCCCATCCCTGTGGCACAGAACTGAAATGATCAGTCAGGGTCCCAAAGTGTTGCAACAAGATTCTTACCCGTACTACATGTGATCATCATGGGTGGCGTGATTTCCCCACTGCCAAGTACCGCCCAGCTCAGACCTCTCTTATCTGAACGCTCGAACTTAGTTCCTGTAGCTATCTGACACACCTCTTCTTGAGGCAAATAACGCGGACTAAGCCCCGCCGAGCATATGCATATGAGACATATAAGACTGATTCATTTTAAGGTATAACTCTTTTCATCATCTCATATTTATTTTCAACATCAGTCTTTAATTTATATCTCACATACTTTACTCAGAAACTCAACATAAAGTATAGAACTCAACTTTATATTCATGTACAGAATCTCAGCATATTATTCATGTACAAAGGTTTATAGAAACACTCAGCAACACATGGAATTTCATAGATATTCATGGAAACACTCAACAACACATGAACATTCAAACACTTATTCAAACACAAACAACACTTAAACTATATTTAGCATAAAGCTTCCCCATACATACCTTGTAACCTCTTGATAATTTTATCTTTCTCTTCCTTCAAGGCTTGACAAACTTTCGCTAAAGATGCTAGCCTTTTCTACACGTGATCTTCAAGGAGAAGTGGAGTCTTCTTCTCACTTGATTTAGGCTTTAATAAGGGAAGGATGAAATGAAATGAAGGTGGTGTGAGGAGGAGAGATTCACGTGAATGAGGTATAGGAAGTGCCTTGAGAATGGCTTGTACTTAAGGTCCCCCCTCCCTTTATATAGTGTTTAGAAAATAATTTAATATTCAATGACATTTTTGCCCTTCCTAACTTAATTACCTTCATTTAGTTCCATCCTAACTTAATTATTTCTTATTTCATTAGATTCTAACTAAGTTCATTATGATTCTTTTACTTTATTAAGAAAAATCTTCAAGATTCATTATGTTGCTTACAAGTGTCATTACACTTGTCTTTATCATAAACCTTCCTTTCCAAGTGTCCACTTTCTTGGCATTTCTTGAAGTTTCTCCTACTACTTGTCCACTTTCATGAAGATTCTTCCATCTTCTACATGGTTCACGTGAAGACTAGATAAATGGAGAGAGATCTTTGCTTCTTTTTCATGTTACTTGTATCCATGCCGTACAAGTGTCCTTCCACTTGTATTCATCCTATGGCTTGTCTTTCCAAGTGGCTATTCAAGAACTTTCTCCTTCCTTCTACACCATGCTTCACGTGATTCATCAAGGGAATAAGAGAAGATTTTTCTTCTCATTTTGTGCACATATATGATAGCTTTCTCATTCCTATATCAATAGTGAGTTACAAGTGGCTAGATATTTCTTAAGCCTTCATGATTGTATCTTATCATTTTAATTTATGAAGCTTAAGATATTTTTCTTAAAGAGAAGAAAATTATATGATTCTCCTTGTATCCACATGTCACCTTTTATGAGAAAGAAGAATTCAATTCCAACATGACTTCACACATGACATTCCTTAAAAGGAAGTAAAGTTCAACTTGAATTTTTCTACCAAAGAAGCAAAGTTCAATTTGAACTCTTCTACTTAAGGATAATATTAAATAATAGAACTTTAAAGATTTCCAGAAACTGACTTCAATTACAGTATAGATAGCTCACAAGCAGTCTACACAGAGTGCTACACAAACCTTACATACAAGACTGCTCTTACTTTAATTCTGATTGGTCTGTACTATTTTTGATCATCAAAATTACTAAACCATTTTAATAAATAAATTTGGGCACCCAACAATTTAGAGAAAATTTTATAGATTCTATTTATTATTTTTCCATATTTTTCCAATGCTTGAATTCTTCTAACTAATGTTTCAAAGTTATCACCTTATAAAATTCATAGAAATTCTATTCTAGAGTTTCTTGTCACAAACTATTTTGATATTCTGCCAGTCAAGAGTATTCTGTAATTTCATCAAGTTCTCACAAAATCTCTAAGGAAATCTGGTCATTTCTGGCATGAAGGGCATTATTGTAAATTCATCATTCATCCTAGGGGCATAATTGTTATTTCTACCATAAATATCTAGCCAAAAATATCTAAGGTATTCTTGTCATTTCCAAAATATCCAAGGGCATTTATGTAATTTTCATCTTAAAATATCTCACTAAAATATCTAGGAGCATTTTTGTAATTTCTGATTTAAGGAAAGGGTAATATGGTCATTTCTCTTCAAACATTTCCTTAATGTCTTTAATTGATATTTCATTCAATTAATTCAAATATAGACCAGCCAAATTTCTCATAATCTAATACTCACATCAATAGCTATGCAAGAATAATTCATATAATATTTTGACCATAGTTTTTGAATTTTTAGGGTGTTACAGAAGCAATGTGTCTAGGTTTTCCGCATTTGAAACATCTCACAGGAAAAGATGAAGGAGCTTTATTGAGTAGGTTTCTAGGATTGGGAATATTTGGACGTTTATAAGGCTTGCCTTGGTTTTGATAATTCTTAATTTTGTTTCTAATGGGTCCAATATTTTTATAATGAGATACTCTAGCCCGAGAATCTTCATCATAAATTCTGCACATGTTTACTAGATGAGAAAATTGACGCACACCTTGGCAATTCACAGCTTGCTTAGTCTCAGGCTTCAATCCATTTAAGAACTTGACACACTTTGAACTTTCATCTTCCATACCTTGATAATGAGGAAAATATCTAACTAGCTCTTTAAATTTGACCGCATATTCTGCTACAGTTATGTTTCCTTGTTTGAGTTCTAAAAATTCCATTTCTTTTTTATTTCTAATATCCTCAGGAAAATACTTTTCTAGAAATACCTTCTTAAAGATTTCCCAGGTCACAACTCGGCCTTCAGCCTCTAAGCATTGACGAGTATTTTCCCACCAATACTCAACTTCTTCTACTAAAGTGTGGGTACAAAAAATAACCTTATGCTCCTCCGGACATGCCATGACTCGAAAGATTTTCTCAATCTCTCATATACAATTCTAAGCACCATCAGGGTTGTACCCTCCTTTGTAAGTAAGGGGATTGTTTCGCTGAAAACGGTCTAACCCTTGATACTCATTAGCTCCCACAGTTCCTCCTCTATTTTGATTCCCCAGAGCCTGAGCTAAGGCTTGGAGAGCATTAGCTATAGCACGATCGTTCCTTCCCGCCATTTCTTTTTACTAAAACATTTTAAGTTAATGGGTGAGAAATAAATAAAAACACATTTACAGACATTTTATATACTAATTCATATATATATATATATATATATATATATAAAGTTACAAGATTTTATATTACTTCTACAACTATACCTTAGAAAGTTATTTCTACATCATTTATAACTCACAACTACTCCTAACTACTACTAGGGGTATTTTCATATATTTCACACACTATTTTCTATTTCTACTACTACATCATTTTATTTATTCTTTAGAAGTTCTGTCCGACTTCTTCTATATGATAATATTGTTATACACGATGTGCTGGAGTATTTAATGGCTTTTCAGTTCCATAATAGATATAATAGTCTGTTTGGCAAAAGATTCTTCTGTCATTGGTCCATGGTACAATCATAGTCTCATGTTCCTCTTTGGTAATAGGCGGTTCATTTTGGTCCGAATTAGCTCTGTACAGCTTTGTAGTGAAAAACGTTGTAGTTTTATTTTCTTCTGATGTTCCCTCTTGAAATTGATAATCAATCATAACGAAAGTTTTATTCATGGAATTCATTTTCCCTGAACAGTCACGACAGATTAGTACTATAAAATTCTTATTCCCATATTACAGAAAACATTTCATAGCTCACAAATCATAACAGAATACAGAAAACATATAACACAGAGAAGCACAACAAACACATAACACACAGTCCTAAGAAACAAACATGCTCTGATACCATTATTGTAACGCCTCAAATTTCCACTTTATGTTGTATTGATTTTTAATGAAAATACTTTTCCTTTTTTAGATAAAATAGCAAACTAAGGTTTGCTAATGACCAATTCCAAATAAATTTCGTCACTAATTAATATTTAAAAGTTCAGTATAATATAAAATACAATACAGTCCGATATTTGTTCTAATTCATATTACAAACAACTCAAATATTTCATCAGAACAAAACATCTTCAATCAGACATCTTCAATATAGCCTTTCATCAGAACAATCTGCAAATCCTTCTTCACTGTTCATCTACTCATCCAAATCAAATCGGGGTCATAGTAGGTGTCAGCCACAGACACAAAAATACAGGGTAAGTTCATGATAAACATAATTTAAGAAAATAAAACATATGACAACATCCTTAAAAAAATGCATGATTTTTTTTAGACTGTTATTAATTGGTACCAACAGTCAAGATAGCCACATCCCTGTAACACAGAACTGAAACGATCAGTCAGGGTCTCACAGTGTTGCAACAGGATTCTCACCCACACTCATGTGATCATCATGGGTGGTGTGATTTCCCCACTTCCAAGTCACCCCCAACTCAGACCTCTCTTACCTGAACGCTCGAACTCAGTTCCTGCAGCTATCTGACACACCTCCTCTTTGAGGCAACTCTTATACCTCCTCTCTGAGGTAACTCTTATATACACCTCCTCTGTGAGGCAACTCTTATTCACATGAACATATGAAACTGATTCACTTATTTCATAACTCTCTTCATCAACTCATACTTATTTTACTCAGAAACTCAACATAAAGTATAGAACTCAACTTTATATTCATGTGCAGAATCTCAGCATGTTATTTATGTACAGAGATTCATAGAAATACTCAGCAACACATGGAATTTAGAGAAATTCATAGAAACATTTAGCAATACATGAACTTCATAGAGATTCTTGGAAACACTCAACAACACATGAACATTCAAACACTTATTCAAACACAAACAACACTTAAACTATCTTTATCATAAAGCTTCGCTATACATACCTTATAACCTTTTTGCTACGCTTGTTTACTTCCTCCTAGCTAGCTCTTCTACACGTGATTCTTTCTATGATGGTGGGGTCTTTTCTATTTGATTTAAGCTTTTGAAAATGAAAGGATGAAAGGGATGTGGGGGATAATTCACGTGAAGTGTTAGTGGAAGGAATGTCTTGAAAGTGATTTTCAAGCAAGGTCCCCACTACCCCTTTATATAGCAATTGGAAAATAATTAATTATTCAAGGACATATTTGCCCTTCCAACTAATTTAGTTTCATTCTAGCTTAGTTTCTCCTTGTTTCATTATATCCTAACTTAGTTTCTTCTTATTCCTTTGGGTTTTAACTAGATTCATTAATATCCTTTTACTTTATAGAAAAATATCTCATAAGCCATAATGACTTACCTTTCCACTTGGCTAATACTTTACAAGTGTCCCTACACTTGTCCAAGCTCTTGAAGTTTCTCCACCTTTCTTGCTTATTCACGTGGAATCTAGAGGAAAGGAAAAAATCTTGCTTTATTTCATGTTTTCTTGCATCAAAATATTATTTTTAGCCCTTCCTCCTTGTCTCCTTTTCACGTGAACTTTGGTTGGCTAAGGGGGAAGATTTTTGTCTTCCTTTTTCTCCTTCTATCTTATTTTCCATTCTCTTTTAAAGAAGAGAAAATTATATGGCTTCTTTTGAATACATATGTCACCTTTTAAATGAAGAAGAATATTCTAGTTTATGCTTTTCTTCTACATGGCATTTCTTGAAAGAAAGTCAAGTTTGATTTGAACTCTTCTACCTAAAGATAATATTGAATAACAGCATTCTAGAGTTTTTCAGAAACTGACTTCAATTCTAGTAAAAATTACTCACAAGTAATCTATACAGAGTGCTATTCAGATTTTACTTACAAGACTACTTTTATCTTAATTCTAATTGGTTCATTTTACTTTTGACTATCAAAATTACTAAACTATTTTATAAAATAAGTCTATTCATCCTATAATCAAAAGAAAATTCCATAGATTTTATCTATCATTTTTTATATTTTTCCGATGCTGGAATTTTTTTGAATAAAGTTTCAAAATCATTATCTTATAAAATTCATAGAAATTCTATTCTAGAGTTTCTTGTCACAAACTATTTTTGATATTCTGCCAGTCAAGAGTATTATGTAATTTCATCAGGTTCTTACAAAATTTCTAAGGATATCTGGTCATTTCTGGCCTAAATGACATTATGGTAAATTCATCATTCATCCTAGAGGCATATTGGTCATTTCTACCACAAAATATCTAACCAAAAATATCTAAGGGTAATCTTGCCATTTCCAAAATATCCAAGAGCATTTATGTAATTTATACCTTAAAATATCTAGGAGTATCTTTTAATTTTCAAAAATATCCTAGGGCGTTATTGTCATTTTCACCTTAAGGGCATTTCTGTAATTTCTGATTTAAGGAAAGGGTAATATGGTCATTATTCCCAACATTGCTAATTAATATTTCACACTATTTAGTTTTATTTAAACTTAATCAAATTTCACACAACTTTAATATTTACTTGAATAATTGCACAAATATTTCATTTAACATCTATTTGCAATCATTGAAAATATTGGGGTGTTACAAAGTGCTTTGAAAAATTTGGTTCATCTAGAGTAATCGATTACAAGATGAATTAATCGATTAAATTGTTCGAGACAAATTCCCAGATTCCTGATGAACACTTTAATCGATTATTTGGTTAAATTAATCGATTACAATAGTTAAAATAATCGATTACAGTTAGTTAAATCAGTTTTTTTATAAATAGAAAAGCTGAGCCTCATTGAAAAAAAGATACCAAAAAGCGTACAAATTAGTAAAAACCTTTTCCTACAATTCACTTGAGTACCCAAGTCAGAATCAAGGTTGATAATCATAGTTGTTGAGTATCAATGGGATATATGAGTTCTAAGTGTTGTAACTCATAGATCAAAGTTTTCTCAAGCTTGCTCTTAAAGAAAGGTTTCAAGAAAGTCTAGTTATCATCTTCAACACATAATCTCATGTTGAATCATTCATCTCATTGTTGTTTCTGAGGATTATAAGGTGATATCTTTCTTGTACCTTAAGCTTGAAGTTCTAGTATAATTCTATTCTGAAATTGTTTGATATTTCCATATAACGTTTATAATCTTTAAAGCTTTTCTAGAAAGGGTTTCTAGAGGGAAGAACAGAGAGAGGATCTCTGGTTCTTTGTCTTTTGAAAAGTCTATAGGATATAGATTTTGAATTTTACCTAGGGAGGGTAAGAGAGATCATTTGTAAAGCTTGTAAAGATATTTGTTATAGTGGAACTCTAACCAAGATTTTGGTTGGAAGAAAACTGGATGTAGCCTCCGGGGTTGAGAGGTGAACCAGTATAAACCTTTTGTGCTTTTATATTTCAGTTTATCTTGCATTTAATTCTTGAAGTATAGAAATTACTTGTCATACAAACTTGGTCATTGCACACGAGTAAATTAATTGGAGAAGTAATTTGTTTTCCTAATTGGTTTTTAGATTGATGTGATCCTTTTAAAAGATTTCCGCTGTTACATTTTTTTAAAGGATTTTTTAAAAACTCTGAGGTAAAACCAATTCGCCCCTCCTCTTGGTTATTTGCATAAGTGTTCATTATATTTTCAATTAGCATCAAGAGCTGGTTCTTGTAATTTGCTCAAGATCTTTTCAAAATCCTTGAAAATGAATGCTAATCAAATAACATTCAAGGAGGGAGCCTCATTCAATAGACCTCCTTTATTTGAAGGTGAACATTTCAATTTCTGGAAAAACAGAATGCAAATCTTCATCCAATCTAATGATCTGGGTGCTTGGAATTGTATTGAGAAAGGACCTTTCATTCCTACCAAGGTTGTTGATGGTAAATCAATACCAAAAGAATGGGATGAGATGTCTGAAATAGAAAAGAAAGCAATCCAATATGATTTCAAGGCAAAGAACATGATAACTTCTGGATTATCCTCTAATGAATTTTCAGGACTGTTAGGTATATGAGTGCCAAAGAAATGTGGGAACTACTTGAAGTTACGCATGAAGGAATAGACAATGTGAGAAGATCAAGAAAACATACTCTCATTCATGAGTATGAAATGTTCAAAATGAAAGATGATGAGAACATTTCACAACTTCAAACTAGGTTCACTCACATTGCGAATCACTTGCTTGGATTAAGGAAAGTGTTTGATGTAGAAGAGCTAAACATCAAGATTCTCAAATGCCTAACAAGAGAGATTGGCAGCCTAAAGTCACAGCCATCAAAGAATCAAAGGATCTACCAAAGATGTCCATGGCAGCCATGTTTGGTAAGCTTCTAGAATATGAGCTTGAATTATCTCAATTGACTAATAGTGAAGATGCAGAGAAAAGACATAAGAGTATTGCATTAAAGGCTGCACCTTCAAAGATTGAAAGAGAAGAAAATTCAAGTGAAGATGAAGATGATGAGAATATGAATCTCATTATGAGAAAGTTTACCAAGTTCATGAGGAAAAACAAAAACAGAAGGTTTCCATAACAAAAGAAGAGAAATGACAGCACAAATAAGAACAATAAATCATCCTCCATCACTTGCTTTGAATGTGGAAAGCAAGGACACATAAAGTCTGAGTGCCCTTTACTAGAAAAGAAGTCACAAACTGATATAAGATCAAAAATGAATCTACAAGTTCAGAATCCTCTTCAAAAAAAGAAGTAGAAGCTCATCTACGCCTCACATCTACCATTTGTGAAGAAGAAGAGTCATCAGGTACAGAATTTGAGGTAAACTCTGAATTCAATATAGTAGTTTTTTTTCATGAGATGCTAAAAGATTAGCTATAGTTAACAACAAACTTAAGGGTGACTTAAGATGGCATGTTTCCAAACTTGCTGAATTGCAAGAAAAAATATGTAAATTGAATGAGGAACATGCCAAACTTCTTTCAAGTTACAAGGAAAATGGATGTACATGCTCCTTAACCACTACTAAGGTTGATAAATACAATAAACTACAAAAAGAATTTGATGAGTATAAGATAACCAAAGCTAGAGAAAATATGGATTTTCAAAGTGAAAATAGTGATTTGGTTGATTTGCTAAGGAAATATCATAGAGGGAAATGTAACTTAGATGAAATGCTAAGTGTACAAAAACTTGTTGGTCATACTTATGGTTTGGGATATAAACATGGAACTAAAACCAAATGCAAAATGATGTTTGTACCTCCAAAACATAAGTACCATAGACAGCATAATCAACCAAATGATTATCGTAGGTTTTATTATGCTAACTCATCAAAATCTCCTACTTACAATTATTGTATGTTAAAAGGTCACACATCTTACAAGTGCTTTGCTAGAAGATTTTATGTTCCTAATGGTGAATGCATATGGATTGAGAAAAGGAAGAAAGCAACTAACCTCTTTGGACCCAACTCAAATTGGGGACCTTTCTTCTTTACTTAATTTGATTTGTGTATATGTGTCTTAAAGCAAAATCATCAATATGGTATCTAGATAGTGGATGCTCTAGACACATGACCGGAGACATATCCATGCTCACGGATGTAGTACTTAAAGAAGGAGGATATGTTACATATGGAGACAACAATAAAGGCAGAATAATTGGGCAAGGCAACATTGGAGACAACTTATCCACCAAAATCAAGGATGTCCTTTATATTGAAGGGTTAAAGCACAATCTACTATGTATTAGTCAATTGTGTGACAAGGGTTTCAAAGTCACCTTCAACAATGAGAATTGCTTGAGACATGAAGGCAAAACTGGAAAAGTTGTACACATTGGCAAAAGGAAGGGTAACATCTATGTTCTATCAATTGACCATGCATTCATACATAAAACTGATTGTTTAATAAGTAAAGCTAATGAGACATGGTTATGGCATAGAAGAACATCACATATTAACATGCATCATCTCAACAAGTTAATAAGAAAAGACTTAGTAATTGGTCTACCTAAGCTTAAGTTTGAGAAAGATAAGATTTGTGAAACATGTCAAAGAGGAAAGAAAACTAAAAACACTTTTCAAAGTAAGAACATGGTTTCTACTTCTAGACCTCTTGAATTGCTTCACATGGACTTATTTGGTCCCTCAAGAACTATGAGCATAGAAGGAAATTACTATGACTTTGTCATTGTTGATGACTATTCTAGATACACTTGGACGCTGTTCATTAGATCTAAAAGCCAAGCATTCATAGCTTTTAAGAAATCAGCCAAGTTAATTCAAAATGAAAAAGGTTGTAATATTGTTTCAATTAGAAGTGACCATGGTGGTGAATTCCAAAATGAACACTTTGAAAAGTTCTGTGAAGATTTTGGAATCAATCATAATTTTTCAGCTCCAAGAACACCTCAACAAAATGGTGTTGTGGAGAGGAAAAATAGATCACTTGAAGAAGGTGCAAGAACTCTTCTAAATGAAACAAAATTACCTAAACATTTTTGGGCTGATGCAGTGAGCACTGTTTGCTACACCTTGAATAGAATTCTCATAAGGCCTTGTTTGAAGAAAACCCCTTATGAAATCTATAAAGGAAGAAAACCAAACATTTCTCACTTAAGAGTATTTGACTGTAAATGTTTTGTTTTAAACAATGGAAAAGACAATCTTGGCAAGTTTGATGCTGATGAAGCTATCTTTCTTGGATATTCCTTGCAAAGTAAGGCCTATAGAGTCTTTAACAAAAGAACCTTGTGTGTTGAAGAATCTGTACATATTATATGTGATGAATCTAACCCTTCTGTAGAAGAAGTCTTAAGCGATAATGATGCAGAAAATAAAGAAGAAAAATTGCAGCCTATTAAAGAAAGCAAACAAGAAAAAGATGAAGCACAACTAGAATCCAGTCAACAACCCACAACACCTAAGCACAAAGATTGGAGAACCACAAGAGATTTATCATTAGACAACATAATTGGTGAAGTATCTAAGGGAGTATCTACTAGATCTTCTCTAAGAAATCTATGTTGTACTATGGCTTTTGTATCTCAAATTGAACATAATAATATTGAACAAGCCTTACTTGATGAACCAATGTTGATTGCTATGCATGATGAGTTAAACCAATTTAAAAGGAATAATGTTTGGGAACTTGTTCCTAGACCTTCAACTCATACACCTATTGACACCAAATGGGTTTTTAGAAACAAGCTGGATGAAAGTGGCATCATAATAAGAAACAAAGCTAGATTGGTTGCAAAAGGTTACAACCAAGAGGAAGACATTGATTATGATAAGACTTATGCTCCAGTTGCTAGATTAGAGGCCATAAGGTTATTGCTTGCATATGCATGTATGTTAAACTTCAGATTGTTTAAAATGGATGTGAAAAGCACATTCCTTAATGGTTATATTGATGAAGAGGTTTATGTTGATCAGCCACCTGGCTTTATAGATCATCAATATCCTAATCATGTATATAGATTAAGGAAAGCTTTATATGGTTTGAAACAAGCACCAAGATCTTGGTATTAGAGATTAAGCAAGTTCTTGCTTGATCAATCATTCACAAGAGGTGAAGTGGATAAAACCTTGTTCATCAAGAGAAGAAACAAAGATATACTCTTAGTACAAATTTATGTAGATGACATTATCTTTGGTTCCACTAATCACTCTTTATGTAAAGAATTTTCAGCTTGTATGCAGAAAGAGTTTGAAATGTCAATGATGGGAGAAATCACATTCTTCCGAGGATTGCAAGTCAAACAAATAAAGAATGGGACATTCCTTTGTCAATCAAAATACTGCATGGAAATGTTAAAGAAGTTTGACATGGAGAATTGCAAAGCTGCAACAACACCAATGGCAACTTCTAGTTATCTAGATTCAGATGAAAAAGGGAAAAGAGTTGATGAGTCAAGATATAGATGAATGATAGGATCATTGCTTTATCTTACAGCAAGAAGATCGGATATTATGCTAAGTGTTTGGTTGTGTGCTAGATATAAAGCTAATCCTAAAGAATCTCATCTAACTGCAGTAAAGAGGATCTTAAAGTATCTAAAGTCTACACCAAAAGTGGAACTTTGGTATCCAAAAGGTACATCTACCAGCTTAATTGGTTTTTCTGACTCTGATTTTGCAGGATGCAAATTGAATAGAAAGAGCACAAGTGATACTTGTCATTTATTGGGAAGTTGTTGTGCTCAAAGCTTATGGTTGAAGCAACAATTCCAAGACTTTGGTGTGGAACTTCAATTATGTGATAATACAAGTGCAATAAACATCTCCAAGAATCCAATCAAGCATTTCAGAACAAAACACATAGAAATCAGACACCATTTCATCAGAGGCCATGTGTGAAAAGGTAACATTAAGATTGAATTTGTTGAATGACTTAATCAAAGAATGAAAGACATAAACTCCATTGCTAGCTGAAAACTTGCTTTTGGCTGATAAATGTGATAGTCTTATGATATAATCGATTATCATTAAAGCATAATAGATTATTTGCTCATTTGTGGCTTCTATAACTGAATTAAAGTTGTTTGTAATCAATTAAGTTGATGAAATAATCGATTATTCCATAACTCGAGTTTCAGAAAAATCAAGTTCACTCTGGAATAATCAATTACATGTATCTCAGATTGTTTTTCAAAATTTTAACCTGTCTGGAATAATCGATTACTTCATCAAATTAATCGATTATTTGCATCATGCATGTCTGAGAAAACTGCTTCACTCTGCTTTAATCGATTATCTCAAATCATAATCGATTACACTTCATCTTCAATAAACCATCTGTGCTGAAATAATTGATTAACCCTGTATTTTAATCAATTACAGCTTTTCTCAGAATTTAATTTTTGAATAAAATAATCGATTACATATCGATATAATCGATTATTTAATTGGTTACTACAAAAAATTGACAGTTTTGAAACTGCCCATCTGCATTAAACCACGTTTTAATAGAATTTAAGCCTTAATGTTAGTGGTTAATGGTTACAACAGTCAGATTTTCGAATTAAGAACTGGCCATTACATCCAAATCATCTATAAATAGAGACCCTTTGTGATTTGAGAATTCATACCATTCAAGCTTTGCTTGTTCTACTTCTCTATATCTATATTTCTACTTACAGACCAGTAAGCCTCATAAGTTCTAAAACTGAACTTATCTTCTCTCCCAAAACGCCAATTTCGTTCTGAAAATGTCCACCCCCAAAAGAACCAAAACCTCAACGAGGAAAGCCAAACACTATGAAGCTCAACCATCAAATCTTGTGATCAGTAGGCTTGATCACTAGTTTACCAAAGAATCTGACAAGATGAACTATTTACAGTTCAATGCAACAAAGCTTCTTTGTCCACCAAAGTACTTGAGCCTTGGATGGTTCACTGAACAGGGATTTAACTTCCCTCTTTATTAGAACAACAAGGTCTCACCAAGTTTGTGGAGATGCAAGGGACTTATTACCCAGACTTGGTAAAAGTCTTCTACTCCTGTGCCAAGATCTCCATGCATGGAACTTGTAACATCCTCGAAATTATATCTTGAATTTATAATTATAATTGAATTGTGGAAGTGTGATAATACTTGGATATTTTTTTTGTTAAAGTGTAAATTACAAAAATACCCTTGGACATTTTGGAAATGACAAAAATACCCCTAAGATGAATGACAAAATTACCAAAATGCCCTTAGGCCAGAAATGCCCAAATATCTTTAGAAATTTTGTAGAAACTAGATGAAATTATAGAATACACTTAGCTGACTAATTATCAAAATATTTTGTGACAGAAAGCCTCAAAATAGAATTTCTATGAATTTTATACGGTGATCACTTTGAAACTTTATTCATGAGAATTCAAGCATCAGAAAAATATGAAAAATGATAAATAAAATCTATGGGATTTTCTTTTAATTGTAGGATGTATAGACCTATTTAATAAAATAGTTTAGTAATTTTGATGGTCAGAAGTAGTATGGACCAATCAAAATTTAGATAAAAGCAGTCTAGTATGTAAGGTTTATGCAATACTTTGCATAGATAGCTTGTGAGTAATTTAAATTGTCATTAAAATCAATTTCTGGGAATCTCTAGAATTCTATCATTTAATATTATCTTTAGATAGGAGAATTCAAACCAAACTTGACTTTCTACAAGAAAATGTCATATGGAAAACCATAATTGGAATTAGATTTTTATTCATCATAAAAAATGACACATGTAGCATTCAAAGAAGCAAAAATTGTCTTCCTTTCCCTTAAGCTTGAAGATCACGTGGAATGGTGTGGAAAGGAGGAGAAGTTTCATGAAAACCACTTGTAAAGGCAAGCTCCATGATGCATACAAGTGGTAGGACACTTGTATGGCCTGGATACAAGTAACATGAAAATGAAGCAAAGATCTCTCTCCATTTTTCTAGCCTTCACGTGAACTATGTAGAAGATAGGAGAATCTTCATGAATTGGACAAGTGGTGGAAGAAACTTCAAGAAATGCCAAGTAAGTGGACACTTGTAAAGGAAGGATTATGATGAAGACAAGGGTAATGACACTTGTAAGCAACATAATGAATCTTGAAGATTTTTTTTAATAAAGTAAAGGAATCATAATGAACTTAGTTAAGATTCAAAGGAATAAGAAGTAATTAAGTTAGGATGAAACTAAATGAAGGTAATTAAGTTAGGAAGGGCAAAAATGTCCTTGAATATTAAATTATTTTCTAAACACTATATAAAGGGAGAAGGGGAACCTTAAGTACAAACCATTCTCAAGGCATTCCTCCTACCCCATTCACGTGAATCCTCTCCCTCATATTACTTTTATTTCACTTTCATCTTTCCTTTTAAAGCTTGAATCAAGTAGGAAAAGAAACCCTACCACCTTGAAGAAATTTTGTGTAAAGCTAACAACCTTAGGAAGAGTTTGACAAGTTTAGAAGAAGGATATCAAGGCTTCATCTCTTAGAGGACTTCCCAAAGAAGGAAACCATTATTCCATTCTATTTTCAAGACTCAAACTCAATTGAGGTAGGCTAGGCTTTAATCTTTAGTTAAGAAATTTTTTTGGACTGATTTACATGCTTATAAGTACAGATTTATGACTATTATTTAGGCTGAAAATTTATGTCATTTGAAGTCTATTTTATGATGTAGAAATGTTGATTTAAACCATAGGATAAGTGATGATTTATACGCTAAAATATTAGTGATGTTTGGAAGTATATTTAGTGATCTTTGGAAGTGATTTTGATGATATTTGGACTGTTAGTTCATATTTTTATTATGAGACTGTTTTGTATTAATTTTTAGAAGTAAAGGTTGAATGGTGTGTAGTTAAATGGTTCAAATACTAGAATAATTCAATTTTGAGAATAAAGTAGCAAGGTGGTAGGTGAAAGGAGATTAAGATGCATGCTAGGTTATGATCTTTTCTTATGAAGGTTTAAAGGAATTAAATTTTTTTTTGAAGATATATTGTGGTTTTATTAGTTAGAATACCAACATGATTTGTCTGTAGCTTGAGGATAATCAATTATCATGCCTAAGTTGGTATGATTTTGCTTGAATAAGGTATGGTAGCCTAACCATACTTTTGGTATGTAAGATGTTATGATAAAAATATCTTTCCATAAGATGATATGTATTTTATTATGGATTTTATTATGGATGGATGTTGATGTAATTATAGGTTGATTCATGTTTCCAAGTCCAGTACGAGATTTTGTGAAACTGAATCTGATACTACATACAGTACGATATGTAGTGCCCAGGTGCAGATATATGGCAAAATTCAGCATGTTTGCGTAAGACGATTGCAGCGTCTACATCCAGTACGAGATGTAGCTACATACAGTACGATATGTAGAGGCCATTTGCACCCTGGGATAGTTCATTTCATGCATTCATATAGTTTGCATATTTATTTTAATGAATTTGTTTGAATATATCAATGGTTTACTAACGTTCTAACGTGTTCGGTGGTTTAGCCTTGCCTACTGAGAAATTTTTATTTCTCACTAGATTTGTTTCATTTTTTTTTAGATGGCAACAGTGGTCAACTTCCTTGATGACCTAAGTTGGTGATGGAGTGGAAATGAAGAAAAATGAAGTAGACTTTTGTTTGGAAAAGCCTGTACTTGTTCAATAATGACTTTTGTAACAAGGACTGTGGTTACCTATAATGTACTAGTTTCAACTCTTTTGTAAGTTATACGTTTTTAGAATTAATAATAACATACACTTCTTAAAAATTTAATCCTAATAATAATAATATTAATAATATCTAGCATAATTTTGAGGTCGTTACAGAACTATCCTCACACAAGTGAGTGGAGTTGCCATGGAGATAACTCCAGAGATATGGTAGGAGGTTGCTGGAATCTCCTTTGATGGAGAGAGGAGATTTGATAAAGAAGCTGAAGGATACAATAGGATGGAAACATACAGATGTATGCTTATTAAGCCTCACATGAACCTAAGGCTGAGATTAGGCACTGGACCTGTAACATCCCAAAAATTTAAATATGTTAGTTAGAGATAAAAAGAGAAATTACAAAAAATACTTAAAGGAGAATGACCATATTACCCTTCCTTTGAAGCAAAAATTACGGAAATACCCTTGAGCTAAAATTACACAAATACCCTTGGATATTTTGAAAATTACAATCATACCCTGAGGGTGAATGACAAATTACCATAGTACCCTTGAGGCAAAAATTATGAAGACACCCTTTGATATTTTGTGAAAGCCTGATGAAATTACAGAGTGCCCTTGGATGGCAAATTACCAAAATACTTTGTGACAAGAAGCCTCAGAATAGGATTTCTATGAATTTCATACGGTAATAACTTTGAAATTTTATTTAGGAGAATTCAAGCATCAGAAAAATATGAAAAAATGATAAATAGAATCTGTGGAATTTTCTCTTAATTGTAGGATGAATAGACTTATTCAATAAGATGGTTTAGTAATTTTGATGGTTAGAAGCAGAACGGACCAATCAGAATTAAGATAAGACCAGTCTTGTATGTCAGGTCTGTGTAGTACTCTATATAGACTGCTTGTGAGCAATTTATACTGAAATTGAAGTCAGTTTCTGGAAAACTCTAGAGTTCTATTATTTAATATTATCCTTTAGGTAGAAGAGTTCAAATTGAACTTCCTCTTAAGGAATGCCATGTGTGAAGTCATGTTGGAATTGAATTCTTCTTCTTCATGAAAAGTGACATATGGACACAAGGAGAACCACACAATTTTCTTCTCTTTAAGGAAATGAAAATAATGATAAGTAGAAAAATATCTTAAGATTCATAAATTAAAATGATAAGATACAATCATGAAGGCTTAAGAAATACCTAGCCGCTTGTAAGCCACCATTGATGAAGGAATAAGAAGTCATCATAAACTTGAAATACATGTGTACAAGAATGGCATGAAGAGAAGAAAAATCTTCTCTTATTTCTCCTTGTTGGCCACGTGAAATAGATAGAATAATGAAGAAGATTCATGAACTTGCCAAGTGGAGGGACACTTGGAAGAAAGTCATCATGACTTAGAAGATTTTTATAAAGGATAAAAGATAATTAGGAAAACCATTATGAACTTAGTTAGAATGAAATGGAATGAGATGAAACTAAGCTCTAATGAAACCAAATGGGAGTAACTAGCTAGAAAGGGTAGAAATGTCCTTGAATATTTTATTATTTTCCAAACTCTATATAAAGGGAGGAAGGCCTTAAGTGAAAGTCATATTCAAAACTCCATTCTTCCACCTATTCCACGTGAAACCTCTCACTTCTATTGCCTTCTTCACCTTTCGAAAATATCATATACTAGACAAGCCTTTCATTCTTTCAAAATTTGTTGAAGGTCGTTCGAGCTTTTCCTGGGAGTATGGCATGGATATGTTAGTAACAGAACCTTCTTCAAAAAGGTCTAAGGGATAAGCTACATAAGCAATATATTGATTTTCTTCCCCAGCAACAGGTTCAAGGCCGTAGCATCGACCTTTGTAACGATCAAGACTGGTAAGCCCATCGGTCCACACAGTTGTCTTGATCGGGATATGAATCAAACGGGGGATCCCTTAACTATTTAGGGGTCCATGGAACGAATCGCCCTTTTACCACTAAACTATACCCGCTACAATACAATTATTGTATCTTTTGCCGAACAAAACAATCAGACAAAATAAAAAAAGAAATAGAGGGGCATAATATTCAATATTCTAATAAGGTGAATTACATTTTTGGATTTTGTTGCAAATAAGTCGTATTTTACTCAGACCGATAAATAGAGATGAGGTTATAATTAAAACCGCTAGTAAAAAACCGAAATAACTAGTTATAGTGAGCATATAGAAGCTAAATGAAATATGTTATTTTTATACATATGTTTATAAAGCACTTCCCTAAATTTCCATTTTTGAGAGAAAAAAGAAGATAAGAAAAAATACTACTT
>PYAF01002577.1:20021-32101 GCA_007407185.1 Glycine tomentella
TATGATAAATCTCTTCTATATTCGTGAAACCTAGATAACTAGCGATTCAGCCCTTTAATTCGATCAAGAACCCTAAGCCTTTAGCAATTCTGTCAGATTAAGCATTTAGAGAATATATCATATGGGTTCCTGTTATGATTGTTCAGAGAATAAGTCTTTCCTAGATTAGTTAATCCCTAATCCCTTAGTGAATTAACCCGTTAACCTGAATCGAAAACCTAATTCCTTAGTGAAATCTATTAGTTTAAGCACTCAAAAGATCGTACTATAAATTCTGCACTCACGCATCCCTATTCCTAGGTGATGAACAAGTGTTATTCTTAACAGGTCAGAAATTAGAACCCCAACGTTCCCATTGCGAATCCTAACCCTAAGTACTTAATTGAAGTGATCAATTTCAAATAAGAATATGAATGAAGACAAGATAAGAATAAAGCAATCAAAACATATATTTATTTCAATACCAGTCAATTACAGAGGAGTTCTCATCAGTTCATGGCCTTCCTACAATAAAAAGTTTAGCCTGCCATAGGCCTCAAGAACACAAAAGCTGTTAAATAATTCATAATTCTTTTGCAATTCTAGCCTTGATTCTTGATTTCCTAGGGTTTTTGAGGTTCAAATATGAAGATGGATGCTAATGGCTGCCCCCCGAACTCAGTTTTGAGGCTTAATATTTATAAAATCATTTAATTACAGTAACAAAGCCTAATCTTTTCCAGAAATTCGAATCAGATAATTTAAATCAGGAAACTGGATCTTCATGGCGCGATCCGCGCGGCTTCCCGCGCTGATAGCGCGGACCTCTCGAAAATGTGGCGCTGATAGCGCAGAACCCCACGCTGATCGCGTGGAGTTCTCGAGCTGGAACCCTGACTTCAGATATCTGGCGCGGGTGGCGCGGACTATGGCGCTGATCGCGCGGTGCTTCCAATAGATGGCGCTACTAGCGTGGATTGTGGCGCGACTAGCGTGGGCTGCTCGTGCTGAAGCTTGGATTTTCCATGCTGGCGCTGATCGCGTGGACTATGGCGCTATCCGCGCCAGACCAAAAATCTTGCTTTTCTCCTTTTTCTTTACTTTGAATTCCTCTTTTGGCCTGAAAATACTCAAATGGTAATGAAATAAATTAAAAACAATAAATCAATAAACTTAACTAATTCTAACCTATTTTCCTAATTAATTAACTAAAATATAACCTAAAACTATCCTAAAACTAAGATGTGTTTGCAACACATCAGTGAGACCTAGAAGCACCAGTGGGGCTACCAGTGCCCAGTCTGATCCAGTTGCGGCTGCACTAGCCGCCATGCAGCAAGAGTTAGCTGCTAATAGACAGACTCAAGAGGAGATGCAGCGAGAGATGGATGCAACCCAAGAAGTTAATGAAGTCTTGATGAAGGCTAACCAGGACTTGCTAGAGGAGGTGAAGAACCTCAGGAAGGATGACAGAATATCCTCCACACCTTCTATCCATGATGGCGAGGGTAGTCGCCAACAGGTTGGTGGGAGCCACCTGCGAGGGGACCAGATGTCCCAGATAGAGGCTGACAGTGATGTAACAGCCAGAGGGAAAATGCTGATTACCTTCAAGAAGCATGACCCTCCAGTTTTCTCAGGGGGCTATGATCCAGTGGCTGCAGCAAGATGGCTGCAGGCCCTAGAGAAAATCTTTGAGGTGATGGAGTGCCCCGACCACCAGAGGTTGCTGTATGCAACCTATATGCTTCAGGGCAACGCCCACGAGTGGTGAAAGACCACAGTACAACTTCTAAGAGGCCGGGGAGAGGTGATTACCTGGCAGCTATTTGAGGCCTGCTTCCTAGACAGATATTTCCCCAGAGATGCTCGGGAGCAGAAGCAGGCGGAGTTTGATAGTCTCGTCCAAGGGACTTTGACAGTGGACGAGTATTTGGCCCAGTTTCATGAGCTGGCCAAATATGCACACTTCAGGAAACCTTTGCCTGAAGGGGAGATTCTAGCAGCTAAGTTCCTGAGGGGACTTAGGGATGATATTCAGGTGTTAGTGGTCGGCAATGGGTCACATGATATGGATATCTTGGTGAGACAGAGTCGCCAAGTTGAGGATATTCTGCGGAGACAGAGAGGCAGACAGCCTACTCCCTCAGTCAGACAGGAGGGGAGAAGACCCAGTGGTTCTGGCCCACTCGGAAAGGGGAAGGGCAAGGAGCTGAGAGTTTCTGTTCCCTCTGATAGATTCAAGAGGAACTCAGCCCGGAAGAGATCAGTCCCCAAGTGTTCAACTTGTGGGAAGGAGCACGTGGGGGCATGTGCTTCAGGCCAGATTATCTGTTTTTAATGTGGCAAGCCAGGCCACATATCTAGAGAGTGCCCTCAGACGGAGAGTCGGGCACAGGCTGCTCCAGCAGAGATGATAGCACCCACAATAGGATGGGTGTACACAGTAGATGCCAGGGAAGCAGCCAGAGCTCCAGATCTGATCAGAGGTACAGTTCTGATCGATGACTGTGATGTTAGAGTATTGTTTGATTCTGGAGCTACACATTCCTTCATATAGGATGTGGTGGTTGATAGGCTAAGATTGCCTAAGCTCACTTTTCCCCCTCCGATGGAGGTTACCACTGCATCTAGAGAAAGATGTCAGGTGAGCACGTGTTGTAAAGACGTGCAGTTTGTGTATGAGGGCATAGCCTATGTGATAGATTTGTTTTGTCTAGCGATGCCTACCCTTGAGATGATTTTGGGTATGGACTGGATGGCCAAGTATGGCGTGATGCTAGACTGTTGTCAGAAGAGGGTAGTTGTGCTTTCTGACGAGACAGGTTCGAGTTCCACCTCATTCTTATCAGTCTTGCAAGCTTGCAAGGCAATTAGGGAAGGAGCTCAGGGCTATATCTTCTTAGGTGTGACAGAAGATAAGCCAGGTGTTGTTTTGTCTCAGATCCCTGTGGTTAATGAGTTCATGGATGTGTTTCCTGAGGAGATAACTCAGCTACCACCAGAGAGGGAAATAGAGTCCTCCATTGACCTGGTTCCTGGTGTGGGACCGATTTCTGTGGCACCTTATCGTGTGGCTCCTCTGGAGTTGAGAGAGATGAAGGTGCAGTTGGAGGACCTGCTGTCCAAGCAGTTTATCAGACCGAGTGTCTCACCTTGGGGAGCACCAGTGATCTTTGTGAAGAAAAAGGACGGCAGTATGAGGCTTTGTGTAGACTACATGCAGTTGAATAAGGTTACTGTGAAGAACAAGTATCCTCTGCCTCGAATTGATGATCTGCTAGATCAGTTGAGGGGAGCCAGGGTGTTCTCCAAGATAGACCTGAGATCCGGATATCATCAGATTCGGATCAAGCCAGCAGACATACCAGACAGCCTTCCGATCTCGGTATGGTCACTTTGAATATCAGGTCATTCCGTTTGGTCTGACGAATGCCCCGGCAGTGTTCATGGATTATATGAACAGGGTATTCAGACCTTTCTTGGATCAGTTTGTGGTGGTGTTCATCGATGACATTCTGATCTACTCCAGGACGGAGACAGAGCATGCCGAGCATCTCAGGACAGTCCTTCAGATTCTGAGGGATAAGCAGCTGTATGCTAAGTTGGCCAAGTGTGAATTCTGGTTATCAGAGGTAAAGTTCCTTGGCCATGTGATCTCAACAGCTGGTGTATCAATGGATCCTAGCAAGATAGAGGCAGTGATGTCTTGGGAGAGGCCCAAGGACGTATCTGAGATCCGTAGTTTCCTGGGTTTGGCTGGCTATTACAGGAGGTTCATTCAGGGGTTTTCCCAGTTGGTAGTATCTCTGATTCGACTCACACGGAAGGGGGTTCCCTTTGTTTGGACCCATGAGTGCGAGCGGTGTTTCCAGGAGCTGAAAGAGCGATTGACCACAGCTCCAGTGTTGACTCTTCCTGATCCTGAAGGAACGTTTGAGGTGTTCTGTGATGCGTCCAAGAGGGGACTTGGATGTGTGTTGATGCAGGATCAGAAGTAGTTGCCTATGCTTCTAGGCAGCTAAAACCTCATGAAGAGTCTTATCCTACTCATGACTTGGAGTTGGCAGCTGTGGTGTTTGCTCTGAAGATATGGAGGCCCTATTTATTTGGTGCCATGTTGATAGTGTTCAGTGACCACAAGAGTCTCAGATACCTCTTCGATTAGAAAGAGCTGAATATGAGACAGAGGCGTTGGATGGAGTTCCTGAAGGACTATGACTTTGAGCTGAGATACCATCCTGGCAAGGCTAACGTGGTTGCTGATGCTTTGAGTAGAAAGCATATGACGGCTGCTTACTTGATGATCTCTGATTGCAAGTTGATAGAGTAATTCAGAGATATGCACCTGACAGTGACAGAAGGTGCACATGGTCTTGAATTGAGCAGGACCAAGGTCGATAATGAGCTGATCAGGAGAATCCGAGAAGCTCAGCAGCAAGATGAGTCTGTGAAGACCTCGATTGGCCAGCAGGATGTCTCCTAGGAGGATCACGACTTGGTGAGATACCAAGGTCGTATTGTGGTGCCTGAGGGCGAGTTGAGAGATGTTGTCCAATCTGAGGCGCATAAGGGCCAGTTCAGCATTCATCCGGGAGCCACTAAGATGTATCATGACCTGAAGAGGAATTTTTGGTGGCCAGGGATGAAGAGAGACATAGCTGAACATGTGACAAAGTGTTTGGTGTGTCAGAAGGTGAAGATTGAGCATCAGAGACCATCGGGTCTGCTTCAGCCTTTAGAGATCCCTGAGTGGAAATGGGACAGCATTTCCATGGATTTCGTGGTAGGGTTACCAAGGACTCAGAGTGGATGTGATTCCATGTGGGTGATAGTGGACAGGCTGACCAAGTCTGCTCATTTCTTGCCTGTGAGGTCTGACTACACTACAGAGAAGTTGGCCCAGCTATATGTCAGGGAGATTGCGAGACTGCATGGCGTCCCTGACAGTATTATCAGTGATAGAGATCCGAAGTTCACCTTGAGGTTTTGGGGTGCTCTTCAGGATGTTTTTGGGACTCAACTGAGACTCAGCACAACCTACCATCCTCAGACCGATGGTCAGACTGAAAGGACCATCCAGACTCTGGAGGATATGCTGAGAGCTTGTGTCTTGGAGCAAGGTACTAGCTGGGACAGATATCTACCTCTGGTGGAGTTCTCTTACAATAACAGCTTCCATGCCAGTTTGGGCATGGCACCTTACGAGGCTTTGTATGGCCGGCGGTGCAGAACTCCAGTGTGTTGGACAGAGGTAGGAGAAAGACAGCTCCTTGGACCTGAGATGCTTCAAGAGACTTCTGAGCAGATCAGGATGATCAGAGACAAGTTGATAAAAGCTCAGAGTCGGCAGATGAGCTATTATGATCAGAAGCACAGACCCTTGCAGTTTGAGGAGGGTGATCATGTGTTTGTAAGGCTATCTCCAGTGACGGGTGTAGGACGAGCTTTAGGTGTGAGGAAGCTGAGTCCTAGGTTCATTGGTCCTTATCAGATCCTTGAGAGGATAGGACCAGTGGCATACAGGCTAGCTTTGCCTCCCTAATTGTCAGGTTTACATGATGTGTTCCACGTGTCTCAGTTGAGGAAGTATGTGGTTGATCCCGCACACGTGGTAGAACCTGACACAGTGCAGATTAGAGAGAATCTGACAAGTCCTACACGACCCCTTAGGATTCTGGACAGAATGGAGAAGCAGATCCGCAGCAAGACGATTCCCATCGTCAAGGTACAATGGGAAGGTCGAACACCTGAGGAAGCAACTTGGGAGCCAGAGCAGGAGTTGCTGCAGCAGTATCCCGAGTTGGCTAACAGGTATGATTCTGAATTTTGCGGACAAAATTCCTAAAAAGGAGGGGTGAATGTAAGGACCCTCATTATGGCGCGGTTAGCTCCGGGATTGTTTTGCAGAAAACCCTGTTAAGGGTGCGGCGTGGATAGCGCCAGGTCTGGCGCTGATGGCGCCAGACACACTGGAACTTGACGCCTAGAGCGTCAGAGGCACGCGAGGGGCGCCAGAGGTTTTCCAGCCCGCGCGGATAGCGCCATGGGTGGCGCTAATGGCGTGGTAAGTGGTCTGGAAAACCAACTTTTACTGGAATTCCACGCGGTCAGCACCAGGTGTGGCGCGGATGGCGCCATAGGACAAGGGGAGGTTGGCGCTGACGGCGCCGGTGTGGCGCGGGTGGCGCCACAGGTTCTGGAAGCTGACGCTGGAGGCGCGGAAGTGGCGCTGTTGGCGTCAGGGCCACTGCCACTGTGGCGCGGTTACCGCCGGATCTGGCGCGGATCGCGCCAGAGCTAGGCCAGACCCAGTATAAAGGGTAGAACGCGATTTTGGCTGAGGAGAAAACATTTTTCTTCTTCCCCACGTCCAGACCACCATGGAAGGCATGCCCAAGCTCCTAGAACCCTAATCCTTGGCCCAAACACCTCCCAAAGACCTATAAGCTTGTGAGAATCACCTTGAAAGCATTAATCCTTCATCAATTACCTTGAAAAACCCCTTTTGAGTGAGAATCCTTCTCTCAAGGAGAAGCTCAGAGACTTGAGTTTGGCTGAGAACCGCGGCTTGGAAAGGACAACAGAGCTCAAGGAAGCTGTCCTGTAGCCTTTTTGATCGCCACTGAGGTAAGAAACTCAAGTTTCTCCGGTTGATTTTGAATTTGGGGTTTTTTGGATATTGTGACCCATACTGAGCTGGGGCTAGAATTAGCCCAGGGTCCTATTGAGAAATTTGTTGAGAACTGTCTAGTGATGAAGGATTAGCTTTCAGTTTTTGATTTGGCGAACTTTGAATATTGGCTCTGTGTTATGCATGTGTAACTTGGGTATGGTCACTTGTAATGGTTAACTGACATGCTAGAGCCTTGATTGAGTTTGTGTTGAGCCTGAGAGGCTAATTGAACGGTGCCTTGATTAAGGTTTAGACCATTCCAATGATAATTGAGTTATGAGGCTTATGAGAGTTTATGCTCAGATATGCATCCTGCATTGAGTCATGCAGCCCTGATGGACCTTGAAGGGTCTGTGAGTAGACTAGTAAGGGCTTGAATTGATTGAACTCTGATATGATATGTTTCTGTAATTGGATGCCTGTGGATTGGTTTTGATATGAATTCCTCTGCTTTGAATAGGGCTTGACACTGAGGGTGTCAGTGGCGGGAGCCACAGAGCAGGGACAGGAGTGTAGAGTGATATCTTGCCAGGTAAGTTCAGTGTCCCTGGGGATGATTTCCCATCTTGAGTGCCACACCACACTCCGGGGGAGTGGTGGTCAATTCATGATGCATGCATTGGTAGTTGCATCTTCATAATGATATGTGGGTGCATCTGTGCTTGTTGTATGATATGCTTGTGATAGATCTATTGGCCAGTAGATAGGCGTTGATGATATCCGCCAGGCGTTGAGATAGCTCCGCCATGTTACTGAGATAGGCGTTGAGGTAGCTCCGCCATGCTTGTTGATTTAGGCGTTGAGGTAGCTCCGCCATGTTTGAATGTTTAATATATTGTTATGAGGGCCAGAGGGCCAGGCCAGTGGGACATTTTCTTGTGATTGCCTGATGTATATGTTGTGGAAAGTGGGCCAGGGTGGAGGAATTTCCTCCACGGACCCTGAGCTTACTGAGATGTGTATCTCACTTCGTGTGGGGATTTATGATTTCAGGTGACTCTTCTGGCAGAGGAGAGCAGTCTCAGGGCAGGAGGCCCCAGTAGAGATTTGGACTGCTTGATTAAGAAGCAGTAGGGAGAGCTGAAGGATCAGTTTTATTTTGATTGTATTTTGTCCCTTGATAAGGGATGGTGTGGGTGCATACCTGTGATGTATAGTTCTGTATACCCTCGGTGAGGGCGGTTATTCTTTTGTATCACCACACTGTGGTGAAGACACTGATGTATATGTATGTACAGAACTATTAATAATATGATGTGAATTTCCTCCTGAGTATATTGTGGATGATTATTTATCTGTCTATGTTATGCATGAGAAACTGGATCAGCAGGGGCATGATTTATGTGCCTTATATGAATAATTGTTTTTAATCTGTTTGATTCCATACATAATAAATAAAGAAAAGCGATTCTATGCTTCCGCTGGGTTGTTAATTGTGAATTAAGCGCTAAACTGATATTACTAATGATAACGCACCGGAGGCCTACGGGGTGTTACAACGCTCGTACTCAGTTCCTATAACTATTTGACACACCTCCTCTCGAGGTAATATCGCGGACTAACCCCCACCGGGCATATGCATATGAGACATATGATATTGATTCACTTTAAGGTATAACTCTTTTCATCATCCCATATTTATTTTCAACATCAGTCTTTAATTGATATCTCACATACTTTACTCAGAATCTCAATATAAAGTATAGAACTCAACTTTATATTCATGTACAGAATCTCAGCATATTATTCATGTACAAAGGTTTATAGAAACACTCAACAATACATGAACTTCATAGAGATTCATGGAAAACACTCAACATCACATGGAACTTAGAGAAATTCATAGAAACGTTAAGCAACATATGAACTTCATGGAAACACTCAACAACACATGAACATTCAAACATTTATTTAAACAAAACATCACTTAAACAAAGTAACACTTTAAACTATATTTAGCATAAACTCCCCTATACATACCTTGTTTCTTCCTACAAAGCTTTATCAAACTCTTCCTCCTAGCTAGCTTTTCCTATACGTGATTCTTCCTATGATGGTGTTTACTTTCTAACTTGATTTAGGCTTGAAAATGAAAGGATGAAAGGGAGAGGAAGTGGTATTACATGTGAACTTAGTGGGAAGAATGCCTTGAAAGTGATTTTCAAGCAAGGTCCCCACCACCCCTTTATATAGCACTTGGAAATTAATAAATTATTCAAGGACATAGTTGTCCTTCCAACCAATTTAGTTTCATTCTTACTAAGTTTCTCCTTGTTTCATTAAATCCTAACTTAGTTTATGCTTATTCCTTTAGGTTTTAACTAGATTTCTTATTATTCCTTTGCTTTATAGAAAATATCTTATAAGTCATAATGAATTAGCTTTTCACTTGGCCACCACTTTATAAGTGTCCTTACACTTGTCCAAGCACTTGAAGTTTCTCCATTTCTCTTGCATATTCACGTGGGATCTAGAGGGGAGTAGAAGATCTTGCTTTATTTCATGGTTTCTTGCATCAAAATATGATTTTTAGCCTTTCTTCCTAGCACCTTTTTTACGTGAATTTTATTTAGCCAAGGAGGAAGATTTTTGTATTCCTTTTTCTCCTTCTATATCATTTTTCATTTTCTTTTAAATAAGGGAAAATTATATGGCTTCTTTTGAATACATATATTACTTTTAAAATGAAGAAGAAAATTCTAGTTTATGCTTTTCTTTCTACATGGCATTTCTTAAAAGGAAGTCAAGTTTGATTTGAACTCTTCTACCTAAAGATAATATTGAATATTAGAATAGTATTCTAGAGTTTTCCAGATACTGACTTCAATTCTAGTAAAAATTACTCACAAGTAACCTATATAGAATTCTATTCAGATTTTTCTTACAGAACTACCTTTATCTTAATTCTAATTGGTTCATTTACTTTTGATTATCGAAATTACTAAACTATTTTATAAAATAAGTCCATTCATGCTATAATTGAGAGAAAATTCCATAGATTTCATTTATCATTTTTCTATATTTTTCTGATACTTGAATTTTTTCTGAATAAAGTTTCAAAGTCACTATCTTATAAAATTTATAGAAATTTCCTTCTATGATTTTCTGTCATAAAGTACTTTGATAATCTGCTATCTAAGAGTATTCTGTAATTCCACAGGTTCTTACAAAAATCTCTAAGGATATCTATTCATTTCTGGCATGAAGGGTATTATGGTAAATTCATCATTCATTCTAGGGGCATTTTGGTCATTTCTCCTCCTAAAATATCTAGCCAAAATATCTAAGGGTATTCTTGTATTTTCTAAAATATCCAATGGCATTTATATAATTTCTATCATAAAATATCTTACTAAAATATCTAGGGGCATTTTTGTAATTTTAAAAAATATTCAGGGGCGTTATTGTCTTTTTAACCTTAAGGACATATTTGTCATTTTTTTATTTATGGGAAGGGTAGTATGGTCATCACCCCTAAACTATTTTTGTAATGCCTCTAATTAATATTTCATATAAATAATATAGATCATTCGAATATAACATTTACCTAATTTAACATTCACATTAATAATTTCACAAGAATGATTCACAAATATAGTTATTGAAATATTAGGGTGTAACAATGTAATGTAGGAGTCTATCCTCATGAGTCATAGGTCCTGTAACATCCTTCCAATTACTATATTATGCCTAGGTCATAATAAGTAACTAAAAGATGTTAACTTTTCTAATGTAAATTTTTTAACCAAAATCGATTGAGAAAAACTTATCTCAATCTTAGAAAATTACGCTTATATAGAGCCTGTAGAGACTTTTTGGTCTCTTTAGTAGATTACAATTTAGTAATAACTTGTAAATAATATTCCCTACAATAATAGTAATGTCCATATATTACAAAGCATATAACAAAATACTACAAGTCCGCAACATTAAAAGAAATCTTCCAACTTGTCCTCACTTTGTAGCTCCTCCTTTCGATTTACTTGTCTGGAATGACCGAGAACATACTAAAGCAGTGAGAATTCCAAAGAATTCCCAGTAGGTGAAAATTTACTTATCATACATTGTCATTGTCACCATTCCAGCTACTTCGGTTTATTAAGAAAACATGTGAACAATTATAGTTGATTTTTAATTTCATAAACATATAACTTGAAGTAGATTCATTTTATTCACAAACGCTTAAAAATAATCTCATACTTCATATTAATGCAAGCATCATTTTCAATCATGTCAATGCATAGCTTACCCTTGTTATTTTCCTCTTTAATACCCTAAACTAGACAATGAGCTCATTACTAGACTTAGGTTGCTCCCGCAGGATCGTGCTCAGCTCAACTGTATCACCCTCTAGGGTCCCATAGGGTCGTGACCCTTTGGGCACCATCAAGGTCGTGCTCGGCTTAATCGTATCACCCTTCAGGTCTTATTTTTTTATCTTTCTTAATGCACATGACATCCAAAACTACATAACTCATGTCATACAATTATGTCACAAAACATCAAGATTTCATCATCACAAAAGAAAATCATAACAAAAAGCATCATAACAACAAGATTTCTTACTACATATGATTCGGTTCTTCCTATAATCTATACTCATATAACAATAATTAAATTCTCATTAAATTCTCATCTTTTAGTATGTTAACCTAGACTTCCTAAGCTTTCTAAAAAGGTATGACATGCCTCAATTGGAGTTATAAAACTCTATATATAATATTTTAAAAATAGAACTTCAAATCTGCCAGCAATCTTAAAATTCCACACTAACATCTCCTAGTGTTTTCACGATTTCAAGCGGTAAAAATTCTAGTTTTAGCTGAAATTTATATATGTTATAGTTGACATTTAGATCTTTAATTCCATATATCATACACTTTATTTGAGTAAGAAATGAGAGAGAAATAAATTTTGTTCGGACAGCTTGAGCTAAAATAATTTCTGGGAATGATTCACAACTTAGTTTAGTCCATATTTTAGGACAACATAGATGACATCCTAAGCTTTAAAATGAGTGGTCAAACATCTCGTTTGGTTAAGTATAGAGGGGGATATGGAAATTTCAAAACGGTCCAAAATTCAGCTTACAGCAATACTAATAATCTCAAGAATCAAATGATAAATAAACCTAACTTTCACCTACCTCAAACAAGTTTGCTTCCAATTCCTCTAAGTATTTGGCCAATCCATCATGCGCGGGTTCAATTCCCGTCATTCGCCCATATATATATATATATTTATTAATATATATTTATTTTTCTTAATAAATGATTCGCTACAAAAGGATTTTTTTTTAGTGAACGTGTCACAGTTAATTACTCCTTTTTCTTGTAAAGACGAAGAAACAATTTCTATTTTCTCTACTATTTAGTACGACGACGAAGAATCAAATTATCACTATATTTCTTCCTTTTTCTACTTC
>PYAF01002578.1:0-18337 GCA_007407185.1 Glycine tomentella
AGGTTCCAGTCACTGTTTTCTCCTTTAATTGCTCTGAATTTCCCTTGTTTTGGCCTGCAAACACTTAATTGGTATTAAAAATGCTTTATAAATCATAATATACTAAATATGCCTAATTCTAATACTATTTTCTAATTATTTACTCTAAATATAACCTAAACTAATGCTATATTTAAGATGTGTTTGCAACACATCAGGGACCGGCACATCGACCTGCCCCCCTACTGTAACGCCTCAATTTACCATCTTGTATTTTGTTGATTTTTGATGAAAATTCTTTTCAACTTGCTTAAAAATACCAAACTAAATTTACTAATAACTGATATTCAAAAAGATTTCCATTATTGATTAATATTTATTACACTGATGTAATGTAAAATAAGAGTACAAATTGATTTCGATTCTTTTACATGATACAAATAACTAAAACATTCTATCTCAACAGAATACATCCTTAAGCATAACATTCTTCAAATAACACATCTTCAAACAAAACTTCTTGACAATCTCTTTCTCCGCTGTTCATCTGCTCGCCTGAATAAAATCGAGGTCATGGCAGGTATCAACCACAGACACAAACTATAGGGTAAGTTCATGATAAACATAATTTAAACAATAGAATACATACAATGTACAGATAGTCATAACAATATCCTCAAAAATTATATAATGCATGATTCTCTTTGTATTTTAACACGGTCTAGCCCCCCACCAGGTAAAATATCAAATTAACACGGACTAGCCCCTGCCAGGCAAAATATCAAATTAACACGGATTAACCCCTGCCAGGCAAAATATCAAAATAACACAGATTAATCCTCGCCAGGAAAAATATCAAAATAACACAAATTAACCCCCGCCAGGAAAAATATCAAATCAACACGGATTAACCCCCGCCAGGCAAAATATCAAATTAACATCACTTCTCAATTATTGTCTCATGTGCTTTACTCAGAAACTCAACATCAATCAAGTACAGAACTTAGCTTATTACTCATGTACAAAAACTTAACATAGCATCCATGTACATCAATTCATAGAAACACATGAAGTTGATAGAGATTTATAAAAACACTTAACAACACATGAACTTCATAGAAATTCATAGAAACACTCAACAACACATGAACTCCAAACATTTCTTTAAACAAAACAACACTCAAAATATCTTTATTTCTTTGAAGCATTTCATCAAACACATGGTATGCAAGCTTTGTTCTTCATAGAAATAAATGAGATTCTATACATACTTATTCAAACACAAGTAATACTTAAATTATCTTTACCATAAAACTTCCGCATACATACCTTGTATCTTCCTATAAAGCTTGGCAACTTCCTCCTAAAAGCACTAGCTTACACGTGATTTCTTCAAGGTGTGGGGTTTTTTCTTTCTTGTTCTTAAGCTTTGAAAAATGAAGGAATGAAAGTGAAATGAAAAGGATATGGGGAGGGTAGTTCAGATGAGTTTATGTAAGGTAGAGAGCTTGGAAAATGACTTGCATTTTAGGTTCCCCCTCCCCCCTTTATATAGTGTTTAAGAAATGATTTAATATTCAAGGATATTTTTACCCTTCTTAACTAATTTCCTTTATTTAGTTCCGTTCTAACTTAGTTTCCTACTTAGTTCCTCTTGTTCCATTAGATCTTAACTAAATTCATGATGATTCCTTTACTTTATAAGAAAAATCTTCTAGGTTCATCATATGCCATACAAGTGTCCTACCACTTGTCTTCATCATGGAGCTTGCCTTTCCAAGTGGCATTCATAAATTTTCTTTCCCCATCTACACCCTTCTTTCACGTGAACTTCATGCTAAAGGGGAAGGAAGACAAATTTTTCTTCCTTTTATGCCATTTTATGTACATATGTCATTTTTGATGGTAAAGAAAAATCTAATTCCAATTATGGTTTTCTACATGGAATTTTCTTGTAGGAAGTCAAGTTTTATTTGAACTCTTTTACCTAAAGATAATATAAAATAATAAAACTCTAAAGATCTTCAGAAACTGACTTCAATTACAATACCAATTGTTCACAAATCGTCCATCCAGAGTGCTACACAATTCTTATCTACAAGACTGCTTATATCTTTAATTCTGATTGGTTGATATCACTTTTGACCATCAAAATTACTAAACCATTTTATTAAAAAAATCTGGACACCCCACAATTTAGAGAAAATGCTATAGATTCTATTTATTATTTTTCCATATTTTTTCAATGCTTGAATTCTTTTGACTAATGTTTCAAAGTTGTCACCTTATAAAATTCATAGAAATTGTATTCTAGAGTTTCTTGTCACAAACTATTTTGATATTCTGCCAGTCAAGATTATTTTGTAATTTCATCAGGTTCTCACAAAATCTCTAAGGATATCTGGTCATTTCTGGCCTAAAGGGCATTATGGTAATTTCATCATTCATCCTAGGGCATAATTGCCATTTCCACCATAAAATATATAGCTAAAATTGTTGATTCAAGAGGAAGTATGAAAGGATGGACAAGCTTTGGAGTTTTGTGCTTTCAACATGCATCATAGCAAAGTGCCTTGGAAGCTTGAAGATCAATTGATTCATGAAAAAGGGGATGTGTTATCTGATAATCCAATGTGCATATCATGCATAATCATTCATTTAGGATTGTTAGATTGAGGGCCAATTCAAAAGCATTTGACAAATAAGGAAAATTAAAATCAAGTTTTTGGAAAAATGAAGTTTTCCTGCTTTAATCAATTACAGATATGTTGGCATCGATTATTTTGTTCTTTGTGCCTTCTGGAAAACAAACCAAGAACAATGTAATCGATTACATATCGAATTAATCGATTACCTAGGCTAAAATTGAAATATCATATTGTCTGTCTTAATCGATTACAGAAGTTCGTAATCGATTACATATTATGCCTATGGCTAACATGTTCTGCTAATTTAATCGATTACATATCATTTTAATCGATTACATAGTACATTTAGAAATATTGGTCTGACTATCTTAATCGATTACCAAATTCCGTAATCGATTACACAGTGCATTTAGAAAAACATGAGGGTCTGGTTTAATCGATTACATGACGGAATAATCGATTACAATGTTCATAGCTCAAACCCAGAACATCTCAGGAGCACTTTAATCAATTACATTCTTGATTTAATCAATTACAAATGCGAAATAATCGATTATAGGAGCGTGTTTAATCGATTATTTTCAGTTAGAAAGCTGTTATAAATAAGACCCATTGCCCTGTGATTTTAAGAGTTGAGTAATTCGTATTCTGGGCAATTACAAACATTCATGAGCTTTCTTTAGTGAGTTTTCTGAGCTTAAAACCATCTTGGCTTCACAAAATTCATATGGGTTGTTGAATTTGAAAAGTGAAGCATATTGAGTTTCAAAGAGTAAGGAAAAGGATGCTTTGAATCTGTCATTCTTTCTTTCAACCTAGTGAATCATACATATGCATCTTGTTCATTGGATTATCAGGTGAATTCGTTCCTTATTCTTTGTGGTTGTAAATCTGTTTTTGATTTTTGTAAAGATTGGCTTATTGTAAATGGGTTTCTTGCATGATGACTAGAGATAGTGTTTCTCTAAGGGTTGCTGAGTAGTGTTCTCAGTGGGGATTGGTCTCTAAGAATCTAATAGTGTTTTAGATTTCTGAACTTTATCTAGGGTTAATAAAGAGAGGCTTGTAAGAACATTAATTTGCAATAATGGAACTCCATTCTAGTGTTGAGTGGAAGAACTGGATGTAGCTTCATAGTGTTTGAAGTGAACCAGTATAAAAATTGTGGCTGATCTTTATTCTAATCTCTTCATCTCTTTATTCCTTTGGTTTGTGAATCAAATAGTTTGCACAGAAACATTTCTATTGTCTATTGATATTCTTGACAGAGGAATTTGATTGAATATAAGATTCTTGGTTTCAAAACAAATTTTTAAAGTGATAAAGATCCTGTGGAAACTCTGATTTGAAAATTTTTAATTACCAAGGTTCAACCAATTCAACCCCCTCTTGGTTGTATTGAAGTATTCCTATTATTTTCAAAAATATCTAAGGGCATTTTCGTCATTTTCACCTCAAGGGCATTTCTGTAATTTTTGATTTAAGGAAAAGGTAATATGGTCATTTCTCTTCAAACATTTTCGTAATGTCTCTAATTGATATTTCACCCAATTAATTCAAATATAGACCAACCAAATTTCTCATAATCTAATACTTACATCAAGAATAATTCATATAACATATATTTGCAGTTATTGAAATTTCAAGGTGTTACACCTACTGCATGGGTTGTTGTCACCAAACCATGAGTACATGGTTTGGTTCAGGGAGAATGGGAAGCGATACATGTCGAAGAGGGCTGCCAAGACTGGTCCTGGTGTAAGTGTTGTTTAATTATAGTTTGTGTACTTATATTCATTGTGATGGATTTAATGTCTAGACTAATGTATTTGTTTTGTAATTTGTAGATTGATGGCCTGGAGATGTTGTACTTTGAGACTGGCACTAAGGAGTGGCCGGGATACACCATCGACTAGGTGCATGAAGAGATTGGTCGCATTATTTCTATCTTCAAAGAGGCCTATCGCCTGGAGGAGGCAGACCCACATGTACCCCCATCGCAGCTTCAGCACGACCCACAGGTACATGTGGACGTGCCCCATGGTAGACAGGAGGGACATGGGATAGAGTATCGACGAAAAGCCATGCACCATGTTCCTGAGCCCATAGGAGCTCCCAGGCCTCACACTGATGGTTGGTTTAGGCCCCCACTGATAGGTTTTACATACGACAGTCAGCCTATGTATTATGAGACTACTCAGCAGGGGGACATTGTATAATAACCCTAAGTCATCCCACGAACGGCGCAAGCATCAGAGCGGGTTTGGCGCTATAATAACACTTGTTGCTGAAAAGAGGACAAATTTTGGGGTTTTGCTGTGAGCCACGCCTGGAGCGTGGGAAGTGCTCCAGAAAGTGTGGGAGCCACGCCTGGAGAGTGGGAAGTGCTCCAGAAAGCTGATTTCCACTAGAGTGCCACGCCAGGAGCGTGGAAGGCCACGCTGGGAGCGTGGGAGTCACGTCAGAGGCCTATAAAAGGCCCAGAAGCTCGAAAATCTTGGCATTTTCTTCCTTTCTTCTTCCTCCTTCGTCCAGACCTCCATTAGAGCTTGCTCCAAGCTTTTTAGGACCCTGTTTGAGAGCCTAAACACTCCCTAGGACTTTTGGTGGTGAGAGGAACCTTTAGAAAGCTGTAATCCTTCGTTCTTTCTCTTTGAAACCCCTTTGGTGAGCAAATCCCTTACCTTGAGAGAAACCTCAGACATGGTTGTTTGGTGAAGACCCAAGGCTTGGGAAGGACTCCAGAGCTCGAGGAAGCTGTCCTGCAGCCTTCTTGGTCGCCACTAAGGTAAGAAACTCGTGTTCTGCGATTGATATGGGATTTGGGGGTTTCCTGTGAATAATGACCCATCTGTGATAGAGCTAGAATTAGCTCTGGGTCCAGTTGAGAGATGTGTTTAGAATGATGAGAGGATGAAGGATTAGCTTTCAATTTGTGTTTTGGTGACTGTTGGTTTTGGCTCTATGTGGGGCATGTGTGACTGGAACTGAGTCACTTGATTTGAGACATGCAAGAGCCTTAGTGAGGGGCTTAAGGTGCCTGATAGGGCATGGAGACGGTGTCTTGTGAGATAGATCGTCCAAGCCCTGAGAAACCCAGAGGATTTGGGTTGTTAGAGCTTTGAGCTCTCTGAAAATGGCTTGTGGATGAGTCTGAAGGGACTCTGAGGTCATGTTTGATCTGTGATAGACTATTGAGGGTCTATGAAAAGGCTTGTAGAGGGATAAGCCTGATGTATCTTAGGTTAGATAACCTGAGTTGATAGAAAGGACTGAAGTTCCTTTCTCTGAGACAGTTGAGGACTGTCTGATGAGCTTATGTTTGCTTATGTGCTTGAATGGTCTGTGATGTGTGTATGTGTACCTTGATAGGGCTTGACACGAGGTGTCAGAGAAGCAGATCATCAGTCAAGGCTGGAGTTGTTGGCACATCTATCAGGTAAGCTCATCGTTCAGGGGATTAGCCCTTCCTCTTGTTTACCACCTAAGTGGGTGATGTATGCATGCCATGCTTGTTTCTGTATATGTTTTGGTGCATGCGGTGGAATGAAAGGCCAAGGTCGCCTATTTTATGATTATATGTGTGATAAAGCCTGAAAGGCTAGATGAACGGTACTTGGAGTGATACTCAGACTGTTCCAGATGTATAAAATGGATGAACCCTAGGATAGACACTGAGATAGTGTGAGGGTAATGAGACACCTGATGTGGCAGGTGTAGATGGCCAAGGGCCTCTAATGGATGAACACTGTGAGGTGTTCAATGACCCAGATGGGATGCAGACCATGAGGTGGTCTGTGATGGAACCTATAGGATACTGGCTTAGTATCGGGCTAGTTGAGGTTCCCTAGCCAGAGGAAGAGTTTAAGGACTCCCTGGAATAGCTGAGATTCCTTGGGAGGTGCCACTGGTCTCCGCTTAAAGTCCTAAGGGTGGATTGCCCTATATGGATGTTCCTCCTTAGGCAGTGATGTTGAAAAGTCTTGGATGTGATTGCCCTGTAAAGGAGGTTCTTTCCCAGGCCAGTGTATGTGAAAGTCCTGAGGGATTGAGAGCTCCCTGTGTGGATAGTCTCTCTCAGGCAATGGTTGAGACCCTGAGGGATTGAGAGCTCCCTGAGTGGATAGTCTCTCTCAGGTGGCGGCTTGATAGTCTGAGGGATTGAGAGCTCCCGGAGTGGATAGTCTCTCTCAGACCGTGATTGGAAGTCCTGGGGGATTGAGAGCTCCCGGTGTGGATAGTCTCTCCCAGGCAGTGGAAAGTCCTGTGGGATTGAGAGCTCCCTGAGTGGATAGTCTCTCACAGGCAGTGGAAAGTCCTGAGGGATTGAGTGCCTCCTGTGTGAGATGATCTTTCTCAGGCATGTGATGTGAAGTCCTGGGGGATTGAGAGATTCCTCAAGCAATGTGTGCGCTAAGTCCTGAGTAGATGACTCAGGCAATGCTTGTTTTAGTAGAAGAGGCGGTGCCTCTCTGGTATGAGAAGTGTCCAATGGTTGACACTTATGTTATGTACCTCTGTGAGACTAGTCTGAGATGGCTTGAGAGCCAGTAAAAGGTGGGATACCTCTGATGCTAAGAGCATCCGTTGATGACCCAAACAGCTGGGATTGTGTGAAAGCTAGGCTAAGGTCCTAGGCTTTATGTTGTGAGCTGGGATGATGTCCTTAGCTCTGTTATCTGTTTGTGTGTGTGCTTGGAGGTGGACCGGGGTAAGGGAGGATCTCCCAGAACCCTGAGCTTACTGAGACGTTTGTCTCACCCTGTGTGGGGTTTGTGGTTTTCAGGTGCTTCTTCTGGAGCAGAGAAACGACCTTAGTGCAGGAGGTCCTAGTGGACCTGACAGGCTAGAGAGTGGGCTGCAGTAGAAAATCAAAGTTGAGCTTTAGGAGTTGAAGCCAGTCTTAGTCTCTCTATATAGCTATAGGGTGTGTGTACACCCACTTGTACTGTACATATTTGTTGTATGGCCCGATGTGGTCTAGTTTTGAGCATGTATATGTACAGATGTTTATGTTGTATTAAAGTTTGAGTTTCCTCCTGACTATCTTTGTTTTATGTTTATATCTGCCTATGTATTATGTTTGGTTAACTGGATCAACAGGGGCTTGTTTATGATGCTTTGTATTGTGTGATTTATATTCCATGCATAATGTAATCAAGAAAAATCGATTCTATCGCTTCCGCACCGCGTTTAGTTAACGCTGATAGCGCGCTTATGATATTATTAATGATAACACGTCCGGGGTGTTACACATTGGGTATGAGGGATTCAGCTCCCAGAGTCATATTCCTCCACTGACAAACTCCCAGACACAACTTGTATATTACACTACCGCTTTGTCCATGGCATCAGGAAACGTTGGGGTTGTTGCTTCTGGGAGCAATAGTGACGTTACCTGCTGCAAATTGAAGTGTTGACAATATTGACCACCTGCTCGCTCAGGTTGATTATTCTCCAGGCGGTTGTGGGGATTGGCCATCACATGTACCACATGGCACCCCACCTCCTGATTATCCCTGGCCATCATTGCCAGAGCAGGCAACTCCGTACCCACTTGCAGATGTAGAGCCTTCTCAAGCAGGCCCTTCTCAGGCCCGTGGTAGACGGAGGTTACCTGATCGTCAGGTGCGACATTACCAGTGGCCACCAGAGTCATAGCAATATATTCATTGTGTTTATATTATTTGTTGTTTGTACTGGACTTTATTAGATTGTAATACATTTATTACAACATTTTCGTGTAATGGACTTTATTTTTCATGTAAGATTGAAAATATAATGAACACTTATACAAATAACCAAGAGGGGGGTGAATTGGTTTTACCTCAGAGTTTTTAAATTTAAAACAAATTTCAAACACAACGAAAGTCTTTGAAAAAAGGATCGTATCTTAAACCAATTAAGAAATCAGACTTTTAAAATCAACCTTTGTCTCAATCAAACCACTCTTGAGCAAAAACCATACTTGTGATATGAACAAACATAATACTTCAAGAACAACATGAATATGAACAGAACTATACAATCATACACAAGATTTATACTGGTTCACCTCTCAACCCCGAAGGCTACATCCAGTTTACTTCTAATCAATCTTGATTAGAGTTTCCACTATAACAAATATAATATCTTTACAAGCTTACAAAGATCTCTCTTACCCTCCCTAGGTAAAATTCAAAATCTAAACCTATAGACTTTTCAAAAGATCTAAGAACCAGAGATCTCTTCCCTGTTCTAACCACTAGAAACCTATCTAGCAAAGCTTTAAAGATCACTATTTGTTATATGAACAATCAACAACAAAACAAACAGTTTTAATCAAAACAACAATGAAATTGATTCAAGAAAGATATCACCTCAATTTCCTCAGTGCAACGAACGAAATTAAATGATCAAACCAAACTGAGAATGAATGCCATGATCTTTCTTGATGAAATCTTTTGACCAATTACTTGAACACAAGCTTCACATGGAGTAGATGACTCAACAAATGAAAATCTCCATGATCCTTGAATCTATTTTGAATTTCTATTTCTAATATGCCTTTGTGACTTTAGAACTCTCAGAAAGTGATTTTTGCAAGGCTTGTTCAAAAACCCAAGGAACTCTCTAAACAGAATAATCTCCTTCTATTTATAAGAAACAACATTAACTACCTGTAATCGATTATTCTGTAAGTGTAATCAATTATTTTAACTCAAGTAATCGATTAAAATTCTAAAATAATCGATTAAAGTGTTCATCAGAAATCTGGAAAAAATCTCAAGAAAAAATAATCGATTAACCCTTCTTGTAATCGATTATTCCAAGAGATCAGGATTTTCTGATACACTAATGTAATCGATTAATGTCTCAAATAATCGATTATCAAAGGAAGTGTGAAAAACTCATCAATGCATATTTAATCGATTACAACAATATCTGGTAATCGATTAAACCAAAAAAAAATGCTTCTGAGAATTATGCAGATACTCAGATAATCGATTATTCCGTGAAGTAATCGATTATCATAGAACGACTTAAACAGAGTCAAACTAATTTAATCAATTACAAATTATTGATAATCAATTAAAGTGTTCATATGACAATATGCAGTTCTGTTTACATGCATTTAATCGATTATATCATATTGGTAATCGATTAAAACAGTGAAAAATACTTTTTATGAAAACCTTAATGCCTTAATGTCATACCAATTGATTAATGATTTCATATGACTTAATCATGAATTAATTAATGAATGAATGCATGACTTAATCAACCTAAGTGAGGAATAAGAGGTTATAATTTCTTGAACCAAGCTTTGAACAAAATACATATGCCATCAATTTGAGTGGCCATGTAAAATCAAAACTTGTGATCATCCTAAACTTGATTCTTCATGATCTTCCTCAACTTGATTCTTCATGATCTTCTTCATTTCTAACAACATTTACCAAAACAAATCATTTAGTAACATTAATAAAAACATGTCGTGTTACTAAAAACACATGTATTATGGAGTTAGGTTTGTTGGACTCCAAATCTATCCGAACCTACATGTATTATGGAGGAAGTATAGTAGTATATAAGGTGAAGATTGTTGCACATAAGTTCACATGGGTACGAACGTTTCGAATTCTCCTCCTCGCACTTTGCAAAATTAGTTTCATCTCCTGTTTTCACTTTTCAGTACTCCATTTTATCGTTCTCCTTTTCTCCAGACACTTCCTTATGCATTTTCATGCACTGATTCCACATTCAACCCTTTTTCCTTCCCTTCATTCAACAACTACTCTACAATGGAGTCATCAGAGGATCCTGTCATCCAAGTCAAAGAAGAAAAACTCGTGGTTTCACCATTATCCAGTAAAAACCCAGTTCACAGAACTACTTATTTCATCAAACCTTGCGCAGAAGACTCAACAACTCGTCCTCATATTCGATAACATGACATTGACAACACTATGACGCATGCCTGCTACACCATGTGGAACTGTAAAATGACATTGACAACATTATGACGCATGCCTGCTACACCATGTGGAAGGGTAAAATCGCAGTCGAAATTGACAACACTATACACTATGCACATTGGATTCCAAACAAGCCTCTATTAGAAATACAACCACACAACTATAAATAACACAAGACATCGTTAACACAACCACACACTCCCATACAACATACCTCCGCAAACGAAATTCAATCTCAATACTATGGCATTCTTAGGAGAAACAAGCACTCAAACCATTCTAACTCCAAATTAACAATCATTTTTCAAAATGGATCAATTAAACACAACCAAACTAATGTTTCTTTTCAATGTCCTACTCTAATACCAATGCGAGCTCCTAATGAGTGTTCTTTTTAGACACTCAAGAGTAGGATGCACAACACCCTTCTATTAACCAATGACCAATTTGTTGATGAATCTACTACCGACAGTCATCCCTAGATGTAGGTCAACAATATTTTTTTCATTCTCTGCAACTCACAAATGATGATGATGTTTGCACAATGTTAATGTGCAATGAGCAAATGTCGAGTGTTGGCCCTATAGAAATATTATGTACCATCAACAGAACACCCTATGGTATACTCAACCTACTTCGATCCACCATTGTCCCCACACATGATGCAATGTTATATTACAACGGCAAGTGGAACATACCACGACAAGCCGATTTTGTGGGTTATTCCTTTACTGGAATAAATCCAATAAGATTTGAAATTCCTTCAGGATGCAACATTGAAATACTCAAGGATGTCATTAAGAAAGTTGCGCCTGTTGGGGTTCCCCCTTATGGAATTTACAACTCACAGGTGGTAAGAAAATTTTTTTTCGACAACCAACCTATGCAAAATATTTAGACTACACAATCGAATATCACATAATAGAGTTGATAAATGATGAAGACGTGTTAAAGATGTTAGCAGAATCCAACTACTGGAAACGTTTTTGTCCAATAGAGATTTTAGCTATTTTTAACAAACTAGTTACCCAAATGGAAGAAGACATGTTCACGGCAGATGTTGGGCATGATGCTCACTAGAAGGATTCAAATGGAAGAACACCACTGCACAACAACTTTGAAACTATGATTAGTTTGGTTATTTTCGTATTTAAATTTTTAGTTATTTTCAATTTATTAAGTAGTGTTTATTAGTTTGGTTATTTTCAATTGTTATTGTTATTTCAATTGTCTGTTCTGTTATTTTCGTTTTATTAAGTAATGTTTATTGTCATTTGTTTGTGTGTCTCTCATGTCAATTACTATTATTCATGGTGTTTTTAATTATTATTATGTCCGGGCTACATGTGTTTAAATACTACTTAGAATTGAAAAATTCCAAAAAAAGACCTATTTAAAAAAAAAAAAAAACACATATACGAATTGACAAATGATGAAAGTCTCAACATATTTTCAACAAATTTGTGATTTTTTTAAATGAAAGACATTAACATACTACTATTTAAAGAAACATCATTACAAAATCATGAAATAGCACCACGATTAGGACAAGCTCTCTGATTATGTCCAACTTGCTTGCAAATACCGCATTTGACGCGTCTTTAACTTGTTTCGATTCTAGTGGACCTTGGATGACCCCCTTTGCACGCAACATGTGCTTGTCAGGTATGCCAACTAGATCTTCACTCGGTGGAATAACACCTTCATTACCAATTGGCTGCCATGGCAACGAGTAAGCCTGAACCAAATTACTTACCAAGAAGACATCATCCACATACTGAAAAGGATTCTGACAAACATATAAAGCAGCAACTGCGGCGTGACTACATGGGTATTTGAAGGCCTTAAACTTGCCACACTCACAAAAACGCTCTGCAAGGTTGACTGAATATGACTTATCCTAGCTCTCATCCACCTCAAGTAATGTTTGATCAACATTATATGTGCGTACATTGTGGCCTATAGCAAGGGATTGATTATGCCTCAGCATCAACCACATTTTTGCAATGTCGTTTTGAATGGTCAACTTGTGAAGTAGCCGCCTGACCCCTGCATACAAAATAATGAACCAATCTGTTGTACATGTGCTTCATCGGAGCAGTGATAGGGATGTTTCTTGCTCCCTTCAACACCTTGTTTACTGATTTAGACAAGTTTGTTGTCATATGGCCAAATTTTCTCCCATCTACATCATATGCACGTGTCCACTTTTCCTTAGGGATGCTATCAATCCACTCTGCAACTTGAGGACAGTATCACGAAATCGTGCAAACACTATCTCAAAATCAACCATAGAGGGAGTATAACCTGCAAAAGAATCACAAAATTAACACTATTCCGGTTATAGATATATCCATTTAATATATTCAAAATAGTTGTTAAGCATACCTAAATTCATCAGGGTCTTCTTCAATTTTTCATTCCTGAACCTTTGATTAAAATTACTAACAATATGACGAAGGCAAAACACGTGATGCGCATAAGGTGGTTCCAACCAGCATGATTCTCCACAGTAGATAATATGCTCTGGTGCCTATCTGAAATGAGACATATGTTTTGCCTTTGGGTAACGTGGAAGAAAATGTTAGCAAGGAAGCATTCCCAGGCTTCCAAAGTCTCCCCCTCAACAATTGACAAATGCCAGTGGTAGACATTCATTATTTCGATCCCGAGAGTTTAATAAATCTTAATAAAAATTTAAAGAAAATTTAAAATCATCCTTAATTTAACCGGTCCCTTTCTTTCACCCTATAATTCTGACATATTTATATTAATTTCGAACAATGTAAATAAATCAAATTGATATTTTCATTTTGTATAATATTGTTTTTTATGATTGTTCTCCTTATCATTTAATTTATGTTGAACTTTTGCAAGTGGATTAAGTCAGTGTAAAATTAGTATTTTTTTTATCAGTAATTGAAATATATATATATATATATATATGAAAGAAGATACACATACTTCAAAAATAACTCTTTTTAGAATTATTTTATTTTCACAATTTATTTTTTTAAGATCTAATGATTATAATAAATAATCAATCTTAATAATTAGATCTCAAGAAAATAAATGATAAAAATGAGATATAACTCTAAAAAAGTTACTCTTAAACATAGATATTAGGATACAAAGAAGTACCAAAAACAAGCTAGAAAATGTACCAAATATGTCATATTAATTAATACTAAGTGTGTGTTTGGTTGTATAGAAAAGAAAAAAATGAAAGAAAATTAAGAAAAAAAGACTCATGTTATTTTTTAAAAAAATTGTTCTCTTTTTACCAATTTCTTTGCAATCAAACCCACCCGGTAAGTGTAAACAAAGAATAACTTTGGTTTCAAAAATAAGGAATCAACTTACAATAGATATAGCCATCAAATAACTGATTACTATAAATTAAGATGAGTATTTCTGTACAAAAATATGTGAATCATCAGAGGTTCAAACATGTTGATAGGATAAATGACTGTCTTTCTCTTATTTTTGTGGTATGTACGAGAAAAAAAAAAAGCTCATTTAATAAATGTAATGAGAGAATTTTGTATTTAAATAATAAATTTATACACTTTTACAATATATAAAAAGATAATGAATAAAAGAGAAAAAATGAAAAAGAATATTATAAGATAATTAATGTAATAGAAAAAGAAAAAAAAATTAATGTTAATGAACATATTTAAAAAATATTATATAAAATTATAAATAACAAAACTTTTGTAATAAACCTAATCTGAAAAGGAGAGAAACCCGCACGTGATAGGATTAGTTGCATGAAGAAAATAAATAAATAAATGCAAACTTTTTAAATATCGATCAATTTACTAATTTTAACCAAATCTCACTTGTTTATAATCTTTTATTTTATTTATAAAACCTAACCAAATGAAAATTCACACGATAACCTATTTTTCAGATGGATTAATTTTGTCCTTTTTTTCTTTCAAACATCTAAGTAAAATGTAAAAGCAAGAACTCTTGAATGAATGTATTGAAGTTAAGGTTAAATTATTTAAGTATTATTTAAGTTTGATTTTTGATAAAAAAATAATTCTTAATATTTTTTATTTAGCTCTTGAATGAATTTTGGATTAATCAAAATCCATTTTCCTTATAAATTAAAAGGTTAAAAAAAACAGACAGATATAATAAAAAAACCACGCCAATTGTGACCTAGGATGAAGTTTTGGCGCATTGTTTGCATATCAAGAATACTGTTGGTAAGTTCAAAAAATAACACTGTTGGTAGCTTCTCAAGTCTCAACCCTTTTTTTAGCTAAACCAAGTCTCAACCCTTGAGAATTGAGATGGTCACTTCAGATTACTCAAAACCAAATTCAAATTTGACGCGTGGACATTTTTTTATTAGGGAAAGCATATATTAATTTCGTAAAGCCAATCAAAATTAGACACCAAAATGCTTAAGTGCAAGAACCAAAGCATCTTTTCGCCCCGCACGTGAAAAACAAGATGCTTTCACATATAAACATCTGACCGGTTCTCTAGTTTTGTCACTAATTCACTGTAAAACATGCACTGACCTCCAGAATTTACATGTCTTTTACCAATATCTCGATATCGAAGACTTTATTTTTTTATTATAAATTTTATCATTTAATTTTTATTATCTTATAAATTTTATTACTTAAGATTTCATTTTTTTTCACATTTTATCGTTATTAACAAAAAATAGATAATTATGATTTTTGACATCAATTATAATTATAATCCATGTAAAAAAAATTTAAAAAACAATTTTTATATCCTTTTATTATCAATGTGATAATAGAATATATAAAAATTGAAATTTAGAATGATAAAAATTTAAAATATTAAAAATTGGATGATAAAATTAATAAAAAAACTTATTAATAAAATTTATGAAATTATGAAATTTGAATGATAAAATACTTAAAAAATGAAACTTAAATAACAAAATTTCGCAATAATAAAAATTTGTTGATAAGTTTTCAATAAGCCTTTTTTTAAATCTCACCTATCAATCGCCACAAGTAAACCCTAGATCAATACTATAGGTATAAACTTTTGGTAAAAAGAGAATGATTTGGTCGCCTAACGTGAGGACAACGAAATGTGTGGAAGAACATGTGAGGTTCACTAAATGAAGATACGAGGTTTTTATTTTTTATGCACTTTGAATTGCACAAAAGTATTAAGTTTTACTAGTGTACTGCATTTGTGAGCTCCAATTGTGAAGCAACAGGAACATAAATTAAATTTTAATTTTCTCCAATTTTAAAGCATTGCATGACGAAATTGAGCAGCCCCAAAAGCGTTGGTTTAGGTAAAATGATCAGTGCTACTCCAAAAAAGTATCCACCCTTAGCCGGAAAGCATCACTAGTGTTTGAAAAATCATTGAAAACCAATCAGAAGAAGAATTGGTGAGGTGATTTACCCTACTCCAAAAAGTGTTTGCTGATTAGGAAAAACTCATTTTTAAAATTTGTGTGGGCTATACTAATTGGGTTTTAGATTATATTCTGCAGGTAATCAAATCCCCCCACCCATATAAGATTATCCTTTTCTCTTCCGCTCATCAATGCAAGTGTTATTAAATAAAAAACAACCACCCTTGCTTCGACACAAATGCTAAGCCTATATATGATTGATTTTGAATTAAAAACCCAAATATAGAAAGGAGAAAAAAAATTGAAAGGCAAAACCACCACATCATCATCACAAACAGATCATAACCCTAGATATTAAATAAATTAATTGGGGAAAACATAATGATCACCTAGCTAGTTCACTAGCTAGAGATTATATTAAAGAAAGGCATGCAAATCCACCCACCGATCATTCCATCCTCTGTCATTGTTGTCATTAAGTTAATGGGTCCTATATTTAATCAAATGCTACGCAAGCATATTAAATTCATGATCAGGGGAAAATATGACATCTATTACTATTTATCAAGATTAAGAAAATTTATTCATTAAATTGATAACAATAAATTTTTTAAAAAAATATATTTTTAAAATTATTATTATTATTATTAATATTTCTTTCTTCTAATTATTTGTAATACATTATCTTCTTTTAATTAGAGATACTTTTAATATATAAAAATAATTAATACAAAAATATCATAAATTATTTCTTATAAAAATGAATATTAAATATTATTTAAATTTGAATCTTATAAATAAAATTGAAGGAAGTGTATATATATATGTGAAGGAAAGGGTATGTAAAAGATTTACAAATATGTGTACCCACACCTCCTTCCCCAAAAAGAAACTATGCCTGCGACTATTGTGTTACTGTACACAGACACACACATATTCCCAATGCTTTTTTATATATTGCGAGAGAGAAAAACTAAACATATCAATATGTATTTTTGGTTATAAAAATCGTGGTTTTTTAAGCAGACATGAATTTATATTTCAGTATGTGTATTAAAATAATAAGAGCATTCATGTAGTTTATCAAAACTCCGTTGGAAGAAGAAATTCAAGTTTAGAAAATTATCCATTGAATTTTAAGTTCTAATTAAAGAGAAATCGATTTAGTACTCTACGTATGTAATATAATATTTTTAGACATTGAATTTCATTAATCTAACAGTTAATTTAAGAGTTTACATGAGTAGATCAAATTTCATATGATTTAAAATTATTTGAAATTTTCATCAACTAAATTCATTTTAACGTAGTTTTCAATATATATAAAATATTGGCTATAACATTACATACCTATGAATATTCAATTTATTTAAAATATTACCTGCATGATCATTATTCATTAACATGATATCACATTATTCAAACGGGTCTAATTGTTGACTATTTTGTAGTTAGGTAATCTTATATAAAATATTTGTAGTTAGGTAATTTTATAATTAACATTTACTTCTATTTTAATAAAGTACATTATACATTAATTTGAATTTAATGAAATATCAAACAATTTTTTGAATTTTAAATATAAAAACTTATAGACATGATCTCTATTCAATAAGAACTTTTAATTAAATGGTTAGATTATTAAAAAAATTATATATATTGAAAGAGTTATTAAGTGGAATAACTATACCATCTGTTACTCTTGAAATAACTTAATCTCCACTTATATATAGGTAAAAAAAATCAAATAAATACAAATTAAATAAAAAATTACTAATTTAGGGTAGTTTCGAACTATTTATCAATCTGGGGCTGTTGGTCACGCTCAGAACTGGGTATGACTGGTCACGCCCAGAACCAGGCGCGACTAGGGGGGTAGTCACGCCTAGTTCTGGGCTGACCAGTCATGCCCAGTTCTGGGCGTGACCTACTTCTGCCACGTGTCATGCACAGATGAACCGATGTATATATAAACTTCGGACGGTCATAACTTTTGACTGGAATGTCCGATTGAGGCGTAGTTTGTGTCAAAACGCTCAAAATTGAGAGGAAAAGCCCTGGGCAAATTTTTGAAGGGGATTTGGTCAAAACAATTTTCCAAAAAATGTTTCTAAGTGCCTCAAAATTATGATTTAATCTTCGAACATCTAATAATTTTCTTGTTTTCTAGATGTTGGGTTCATAGGAAATTGTTAATGTGTATGTTGGTTTAATGTGTAGTGTTTACGATTTAGGGTTTGGGTTAAAGAGGTAGGGTTTATGGATTTCGGTTTAGTTTTAGGGTTTAGCGTGTTAGTGTTTAGTTGTTAGGGCGTGTGGGTATATGGGTTAGGGTTTAGGGTGTGTGGATATATGGGTTAGGTTTTACGGTGCGTGGATAT
>PYAF01002578.1:26403-39571 GCA_007407185.1 Glycine tomentella
TTTCTAACTAATTCTAGAATTTTATTTAAAGATCAAGTTAAGATAGGATTTCATAAATTATGGAAATAAGTTTCTAATAAGTTTATTTAATTTCAAAGACATAAATTGAGAAATTAAAACCTTAAAAACCTTTAAACTATAATTAGGTTACATAAACCAATTTAATTGAAACATCTTGGCCTTAAAAATGCAAAGCTAATCGTGCAACTCCAAGAAGCATGAAGAAAGCCTTAGAAAAGTGTGGAACTAATCCACTTGGATGGACATTAAGCAAGAAATAACCTCATTGGACCAAATGGAAAGTGACTTTAGCAAAAATCTTCTACAAATCAAGCTATTCCATATAAAGCAAAGAAAACAAAAGACAAAGGCCTAGGCTGAATTCCTTGCACGGTTAAGGCATAAAAAACTGCAGATTTTTCATAAAACCAGCCACATGTAGGGTCCTAAGTTATTAGCGAATTAGAAAATAGCAACTAGAAAGCAAAGCCATCATAAGCTTAGGAGATTTTTTTCAAACAAAAGACAAGGAAACTAACTATATAAAAGAAGTGGTGGGGACCAAGTGGGGCTGAAAAAACTGCACGAACAAATACCCCACTTTCAGCCATCCTTTTCACTACTTCTTCACTTATTCTCCTACTTAAAACAAAAGCAAAACAGCCACATCTTGAAAGCTTCACGTGAAGACTAGCTTAGGACCACTTGCTGAATTTCAAAATCAAGAAAAGCTAAGGTATGGGGAGTATTTGGTATACATGGCTTGGATAATTGATTAGAATATGCTATCCTTTAATTTTACATGATTTAGTCCATGTTATCATTTATTAATATAAGACTTAAGTTAGGCACACCAAGTGTTTGTTTAAATGTCACAATGAATTAATATAGTACATGGGCTATAATTTGGATAAAACTAACCTAAGAATTAATTAATTAATTTAGATTAATTAGGAAGTATCTAATTAATTTAACTAGTTAGACTTTGTGGCTATAGGTTACTTTGCTGTATTCCTTTATTCCATATTTGATGTTGTGGGTTCGTAATTAATTAATTATGTTGCTGTCTGTTGTTAGGTTGCTGTATATTAATGTTGCTGTCTGTTACTTTATTATGTTGCTGTCTGTTACTTTATTATGTTACTGTCTGTTATTTTATTATGTTGCTGTATATTAATTTGTACCTTAATGTTGCTTATGTTGCTGTATATTGTGGTATTTGTAACTTAGTATTGCTTTATGTTATTTTATTATTTACTTGATGTTGAGTTATGATAAAATTTTTATGATTTATTCTAGTAGAAATTAGACTATGGATATGTGATTAAAGATTTATATTATATATGGTTAAAATGAGAAAATTGTGGGCACATATATCTTGATATTGATGGGTGATTAAAAAAAAAAAATTAGTGCCAAGATATGAGACTGTGAGAAGTAAATTAATGCTAAAGAGTAACTAAAAAATAAAATGAATCCATGCATCATTTTCATTTGACCCCTCAGAGTGGAGGGAGGTTTCACTAGAGTGGGTGAAACTATTTTGATAATGGTACCCTTTGACCCCTCAGAGTGGAGAGAGGTTTCACTAGAGTGGGTGGAACTATTTTGCTTATGGTACTCTGTGGTGATAATCTGAGATCTCAGTCATACATCATTTAACAAGAAATCATGCATTATTTTTCATGAATCTGGTTCTGTTTATAAATAATGATTTATTCATTATTTATATGTAACGTTATTTCAATTTCTGTCGATTATCTAATCATGTTTATTAAATACTTACCTAAGTTGTGTCTGTGGTTTGACACCTGTGATAACCCCAATTTATTTGGGTGAGCAGAAGAACAGTGAGCTGAGGAAAGCATTAAGGAAGAAGCTGGATGTTCTGTGTGCTGTTGGATGACTGTATGCTTTATTTGTGATTTTCTGTTTGTCTGTATTTGATACTATGCTATGCTGTATGTATTTTATGTTTAAACAGACTATTTGGACTGAGTTGTATCCGGACTATATCTTAAATTATATTTGAACCGTATGTTTTGACAATTTTGCGAACGCGTTAGAAAAATAAATTATTACGTATAATTAATTTTACGTAAACAAAATTACGTAAAAAAAAATTCCGTAAAATTAACAAGCATAATCAATTAAATACGAATAAGAAATGTAGTCGTTATAATTGTGGTATCAGAGCTATGGTTTGTTTCTTTGGACTGTGTAATTACTATGTGTTGTTGTATGTGATCTGGTTGTATTCTCTGTGAGCTTGTTTGTATACCGTGCTTTCTGTATGATTTTGTGTCCTAATAGATGGTTGTTAAAATAAATTCTTTTGGAATAAAATAAATTTTATTTAATTAAAAGAATAAAAACTTATTTGTGATGGTTATTCAGGAAATGGAAACTCATAGTAAGACCTTCTTTTTCCTTAATTGTCAAACCACTTGTGAGAAATCCGAAGAACACCAAACCACTATGTATGTCAGAATAGTAACATATCGAGCACCTACCTCTGAATATGAGCCAGCAATTACCAAAGAAGATCGTCAGACTGTAGTTGTTCCATGGACAACTGATAGAAAAATATACAGTCTTACTGAATATTTTATTTTCTATGGTTTTGAGAAACCTACCGACGCATCCGTTTACCGTGTGGAGCAGTATTACGCTATTGAAGAAGTAGGACAAAACTTTTAAAATAAAAATATGTAAAATAGTAGTAGAAAGTATGTGTAAAATAGTGATGAAATAAAAGTTCTAGTGTAATGTAAAATAGGAAGTAACGTATTAGAGAATCAAGAAGTAGTAAGTATGTTGGTGTAATATAAGTAGGCTAGTAGTAAAACTAGTGTGTGGTATGAAATAGATGTATCCAAAACTAGTGTACGTTTGATAATAAATAAAAATATATCTATGTATAAAAATGGTGTGGTTATATTCTAATTTACTAACATGGTTTAAATACTAATCATATGATAATAAGGAATAAATTAATGTGTAAATGGAGTAAATATGTTTTCTTGCGTTTTAGAAAAATTTTAAGACGTTCTAATTTCTTTTGCTACAAATTTTTCATTTACAACGTATTAATTTAAAATTTTTGTTGTTTTGAAAATAAAAAGAAAATGGCCGGTAGAAATGATCGAGCTATAGCCGATGCACTCCAAGCTTTGGCTCAAGCTGTAGGAAACCAACAACGAAATGTAAACAATGAATATCAGGGTTTAGAAAGTTTTCAAAGAAACCACCCACCAAGTTTCAAGGGAGGCTATGACCCTGATGGTGCTCAAGCTTGGCTTAGGGAGATTGAAAAGATTTTCAGAGTAATGGCCTATCCCCCTGATAGGAAGGTACTTTTTGGAACATATATGCTGATCGATGAAGCTGAATTTTGGTGGGAAAATACTCAGTTAAGATTAGAAGCCAATAATCAAGAAATAACTTGGGAAGTCTTTAAAACAGTTTTTCTAGAAAAATATTTCCCTGAAGATATAAGAAATAAAAAGAAAATGGAGTTTTTAGAATTAAAGCAAGGTAATATGCCTGTAGCTTAATATGCAGTCAAATTTGAAGAACTAGTGAGATATTTTCCTCATTATCATGGGGTAGAAGGAGAAAGTTCTAAATGTGTTAAATTTCTAAATGTATTAAGGCCAGAGATAAAACAAGCAGTGAATTATCAAGGGGTCCGTCAATTTTCTCAGTTAGTGAACATGTGTAGAATTTATGATGAGGATTCTCGAGCTAGGGCCTCTCACTACAAGAATATAGGGACTATCAGAAAAAGGATGGGATACCGACCAAATCAAGAAAAACCATATCAAAAATGTCGTCTAAATGGTCCAAATTTTAGAGCTCCAGCCACTCAAGCTTCCTCCTCTTTTCCTATTAAGTGTTTCAAATGTGGAAAGACTGGACATTATGCTTCCTCTTGCCCAGTAACAGATCCTGTATGTTACAAATGCAACCAGAAAGGGCACTTTGCAATGAACTGTCCTCTGAATCGCAAAAGAAAGGAAGAAGGAAATCAAGGCCATTCCTCGGAAAAACCAAAAGCCACAAGAAGAGTATTTACTCTTAGTGGAGTTGAGGCTTCTCAATCCGAGGACTTAATTCAAGGTAAGTGTTTCATAAGGAAAACTCCTTTAAATGTGTTGTTTGATTCCGGAGCCACTCATTCCTTTATTTCCTACCTTTGTGCTCAAAATCTAAAACTTACTATGTCTCCTTTAAATGTCAATTTGATGGTAACTACCCCGACCAGTAAATCAGTTATTACTTCTGAAGTTTGTCTAGATTGTCCATTAGAAATTAATGATAAAATATTTTCTGTTAACTTGATTTGTCTACCTTTACAAGAAATCGATGTTATACTTGGTATGGACTGGTTATCTTCTAATCATGTCATGTTAAATTGTTTTGATAAAACCATAATATTTGTTGAAAACCCTCCTATTAGTAAGGATATTCAGATGGTCTCTCCTAATAAAGTCCTTGGAATGATGAAAAAGAATGATGTTTAGATATACATGATTACATCTCACTCTGAATCTAAAACTGAACCTGATGAAAAAGATCTGCCTGTAGTAAGAGAATTTCCTGAAGTATTTCAAGAAGTAGAAAAGTTACCTCCTGAAAGAGAAGTAGAATAGATTTAATCCCTGGAACAGGACCTATTTCTATAGCACCCTATAGAATGTCTCCAGTAGAGTTGGCTGAGGTAAAGAAACAAATAGAAGAGTTATTGAATAAACAATTTGTGAGACCAAGTGTATCACCTTGGGGAGCTCCAGTGTTACTAGTTAAGAAAAAGGATGGATCTATGAGGATGTGTGTAGATAACCGACAATTAAATAAAGTGACAATTAAAAATAAATATCCTTTACCCAGAATAGATGATTTGATGGATCAGTTAGTAGGAGCCTGTGTCTTTAGTAAAATTGATCTTAGATCAGGATACCATCAGATTCGAGTAAAATCTGAAGATATTCCTAAAATCGCTTTTAGTACTCGTTATGGTCATTATGAATATCTAGTAATGCCTTTTGGAGTAACTAATGCCCCTGCGGTATTTATGGATTATATGAACCGAATTTTCCATCCCTATCTAGATAAATTTGTAGTGGTATTCATTGATGATATTTTAGTATACTCTAAAACTAAGGAAGAACATGTTGAACATTTAAGGATTGTACTGCAAACCCTGAAGGATAAACAACTCTATGCTAAAATGTCTAAATGTGCTTTTTGGTTAAAAAAGGTAAATTTCTTAGGTCATGAAATCTCTAAAGGAGGAATTTCAGTAGACCCTTCTAAAGTACAAGCTGTGTTAGAATGGGAACGACCCAAGTCCGTTACTGAAATTAAAAGTTTCCTAGGACTAGCAGGATATTATAGAAGATTTATTCAGGATTTTTCTAAAATAGCACTACCTTTAACTACCTTAACTAGGAAGGGACAAGCTTTTGTATGGACCACCCAATGTGAGGAAAGTTTCTAAACTCTTAAAAATAAGCTGACCACATCACCTGTATTAGTATTACCTAATTTAGAAAAACCTTTTGTGGTATATTGTGATGCATCTAAAATGGGTTTAGGAGGAGTTTTGATGCAAGAAGGAAAAGTAGTAGCCTATGCATCTAGACAATTGAAACCTCATGAAAGAAATTATCCCACTCATGATTTAGAATTAGTAGCTGTAGTATTTGTGCTGAAAATTTGGAGACATTATTTATATGGTTCACATTTTGAAGTTTTTAGTGATCATAAGAGTTTGAAATATTTGTTCAGCCAGAAGGAATTAAATATGAGACAAAGAAGATGGATAGAATTCTTGAAGGATTATGATTTTGAACTTAATTATCACCCTGGAAAAGCAAATATAGTAGCTGATGCTTTGAGTAGAAAATCTTTAATGATATCCACCTTGATGATTAGAGAAAGAAACTTGTTAGAACAATTTAGAGATTTTAGTTTAATGTGTGAAACTACACCAGTAAGTATTAAATTAGGAGCATTACAAATTTCCAATGACTTTTTGAAGGAAATAGGAGATAAACAACGATCTGATTCTTTCTTAAAGGCTATAATATATAAAATAGAAAGTGGAGGGACTAGTCAATTTAAGATAGGAACAGATGGAATTCTAAGATTACAAGAACGAATTTGTGTCCCTAATGATCCAAAAATTAAAAAGATGATTTTAGAAGAAGGACATAAAAGTAAATTAAGTATCCATCCTGGAGCCACTAAAATGTATCAAGATTTGAAATTTTTATTTTGGTGGCCAAAAATGAAGAAAGAAATAAGTGAATACGTCTACTCTTGTTTAGTTTGTCAGAAATCAAAAGTAGAACATCAAAAGCCTTTAGGAATGTTACAATCTTTAGAAATACCTCAATGGAAATGGGATAGTATCTCTATGGACTTTGTGACCTCCTTGCCAAGAAGTCCTAAAGGTTGTGATTCTATATGGGTCATAGTAGATAGATTAACAAAATGTGCTCATTTTATTCCTATTAATATTTGATATTCTTTAGAAAAATTAACTACTTTGTATATAAAAGAAATTGTAAAATTACATGGGGTACCTTCTAGCATAATATCTGATAGAGATCTTAGATTTACTTCAAGATTTTGGGAAAGTTTACATAAAGCTTTAGGAAAAAAATTAAAATTAAGTTCAGCCTATCACCCCCAAACTGATGGACAAACTGAAAGAACTATTCAGTCCTTAGAAGACTTATTAAGAGCCTGTGTATTAGAGCATAAGGGGAACTGGGAAGATTCTCTACCTTTATAATAGAGTTTACTTACAATAATAGCTTCCATTCTTCCATTGGTATGGCACCTTATGAAGCCTTGTATGGAAGAAAGTGTAGAACTCCTTTATGTTGGGTAGAATCTGGAGAAAACCTAATTTTAGGACCTGAAATTATACAACAAACAACTGATAAAATTAGGTTAATCCAAGAAAAGATGAAAACTGCTCAAAGCAGGCAGAAAAGTTACTATGACCAAAGAAGGAAGGATTTAGAGTTTGATGTAGGAAATCATGTATTTTTAAGAGTCAATCCTTGGACTGGTGTTGGGAGAGCTCTGAAATCCCGAAAACTCACACCTTGATTTATTGGACCTTTCCAAATACTTAAAAGAGTTGGACCAGTAGCCTATCAAATTGCTTTACCTCCAAATCTTTCAAACCTTCACGATGTCTTTCATGTGTCTCAATTACGTAAATATGTTCATGATCCTTCCCACATAATTGAGCTAGATAAGGTACCTATAAAGGAGAATTTAACTTATGAAACTTTACCAATAAGGATTGAGGATAAAAGAACAAAAACTCTAAGAGGAAAAGAAATTCCTCTGGTAAAGGTTATCTAGGGAAATGGTACAGATGGTGATGCAACATGGGAATTACAAAAATATGAAGTATAGGAACTATTAAACTGTACGTCCAATTATTATTCTACAATAAAAGTTTAAACCAAATGTAAAGCTTTCTAAATATTTAAAGACATATGGCACAAAAGAGGAAATAGATTGTTCACGGAACCAAAAAAAAAAAGTGCAGAGAATATCGACGAAAGAAAAATTATATTATGTGTTTTGAGAAGCTTTAGCCTGTAGTCCAGTGTAAGGACCCTGAGATCTGGCGCTGGTGGCGCCAGGCACGGCGCGATTCGCGCCAAGTCTTTTGTTAGAAAACCCTGTGGAGGGTGAGGCGCTGATGGCGCCAGGGCTGGCGCTGGTGGTGCCAGACCCACTGGATGGTGGCGCCAAGGGCGCCAGGATCTCTGAAAGTTCACGCCTGGGGCGCCAGTTGTGGCGCTAGGGGCGCCAGGATTCCCAGCTGGCGCGGGTGGCGCCAGTTGTGGCGCTGATGGCGCCACATGTTCTGGAGGGTGGCGCTAAGAGCGCCAGGGTGGCGCTGATGGCGCCACAGCTTTTGCAGCCGGCGCTGATGGCGCGGTGTCCCGCGCTGATAGCGCGGGAAGGTCGGTGCTGTGTATATTTAAAGGGGGGTCGCGTTTTTGGAGGAGAGAAATGGTTTTCTTCTTCCTCAGAGCTTCCGGCAGCCATGGGAGAGCTCCCCAAGCTCCCATGACCTTGCCTGATGACCCTAAATGCTTCTTGAACCCTTTAATCGCTCTAGAAACCGAGTGAGAGCGAGAATCCTTCCTCCCTTTCACCAAAATCTCCATATTCTGAGGAACCTCCAGAGAGGTGGATGAAAGCTCGAGTTTGGCGAGGAACAGCGGTGGTTCAGCTGCACCAAGGCTAGAGAGAGCAACCCTGAGGCCTTCCTCATCAGTTCTGAGGTAAGAAACTCGAGTTTCTCCGATTGATTTTGGATTTGGGGGTTTTGGGTGAATAGTGACCCATCTGTGATAGGGCTAGAATTAGCTCTGGGTCCAGTTGGGAGATGTGTTTAGAATGATGAAAGGAGGAAGGATTAGCTTTCAATTTGTGTTTTGGTGACGGTTGGTTTTGGCTCTAGGTGAGGGCATGTGTGACTTGGACTGAGTCACTTGATCTGAGACATGTCAGAGTCTGTGTGATGGGCTTGAGGTGCCTGGTAGGCTATGGAGACGGTGACTGATGAGATAGACCGTCCAAGCCCTGAGAAACCCATAGGATTTGGGTTGTGTGATCTCTGAGCTCATAGTGAATGGCTAGTGCTGAGTCTGGGATGACTCTGAGGCCATGAATGATCAGAGATAGACCACTGAGGGTCTATGGAAAGGCTTGTGATGGATGAGCCTGATGAACCTTAGAGTAGATGACTCTGGTTGATGGGAAAGACTGTGGTTCCTTTTCCAGAGGCAGTGGATGTCTGCTTGATGAGCTTATGCATGTTTTGATGCCTGTATGGTCTGTGATATATATTTGTATGCTTTGGTAGGGCTTGACACAGAGGGTGTCAGAGGAGCAGACCATCAGCGGAGGCTAGAGCTAAGAGGCACGACTAGCCAGGTAAGCTCGTCGTTCTGGGGTTTTCCCTTATTGGTTTGTCACCCAAGTGGGGTGAAGATTGCATGCTATGTTTGATATATATATATATATATATATATATATATATATATGCATGCAGTTGAAAGGAAGGCCTATGTGGCCTGTTATTTGATTTTCTTTGTGTTGGAAGCCTGAGAGGCTGAAGAACGGTACTTAGAGTGGAACTCAGTCCGTTCTAGAAAGATGAATATATGATGAACCCTAGGATAGACACTATGATAGTGTGAAGGTTATGAGACACCTGATGTGGCAGGTGTGAGGCTGTGTGCCTTTTGAGGACATGCAGATCATGAGATGGTCTGTGATGGAACCTAGAGGATACTGGATGAGTATCAGGCTAGTTGAGGTTCCCTAGCCAGAGGTAGAGTTTGAGGACTCCCTGGAATAGCTGAGATTCCTTGGGAGGTGCCACTGCTCTCCACTTAAGTCCTAAGGACAGATGGAATTGTGTGGATGTTCCTCCTTAGGCAAAGATGTTGAAAGTCCTGAGTGATTAACCTCAGGCCAGTGTTTATGAAAGTCCTGGAGGTGATTACCCTGTAAAGGAGGTTCTTTCCCAGGACAGTGTGTAAAAGCCCTGGAGGTGATTGCCCTATATGGATGTTTTTGCCCAGGCATGTGTTATGAAGTCCTGGACGGCTTTTCCCAGGCATGTGTTGTGAAAGTCCTGGAGGACTATTCCCAGGCCAGTGTTTGTGAAGTCTTGAGTTGAGGAGCTCCTCAGGCAAAGTGTGTGAAGTCCTGAATTGTGAATTCAGGCAATGTTTGTATGGTTCGAAGTCCTGAGTTGAGGGATCTCCTCAGGCAATGTTTATGTGGTTAGAGGCGATGCCTCTCTGGCATGGAAAGTGTCTAGTGAGAGACACTATGATAGGTACCTCTGTGAGACATCTGTGAGATAGGCTATGAGGGCCAAGATGAGATACTGATGCCATGGTTATGGCTATTATTTCTGATGGATGGCTGTGAAAGCCATGACGAGGTGGAATACCTCTGATGCTGAGAGCATCCGATGATGACCCATAGAGTTGGGATATGTGAAAGCTAGGACGAGGTCCTAAGCATTGTATGTGAGAGCTAGGATGATTTCCTCAGCTCTATTTATATGTTTGTTTATGTTTGGAGGTGAATCAGGGTTAGGGAGGATTTCCCAGAACCCTGAGTTTACTGAGACGTTTTGTCTCACCCTGTGTGGGGTTTGTGGTTTTCAGGTGCTTCTTGAGGAGAGGAGCGACCTTAGGGCAGGAGGCCCTAGTGGACCTGAGAGGCTAGATGGGAGGCTGCAATAGAAGACCAGAGGAGAGCTTCAAGAGATGAAGCTAGTCTTGGATCTCTGTGTAGTGGTAGGGTGTGTGTACACCCAGTTATACTGTACATATTTGTTGTATGACCAGATGTGGTCTTGTTTTGAGCATGTATATGTACAGATAGTTATGTTGTATAAAGTATGTTTCCTCCTGATTATCTGAGTTTGGTTATTATATGTCTTCTGCCTATGTTGTGTATGTTATTTTATCTGGATCAGTATATGGCTTGTTTTATGTCTTTGCTTTGTGGGTTTTTATATTCCATGCATAATGTAATCAAGATAAACGATTCTTTTGCTTTCGCACCGCGCTTAGTTACAGCTGATAGCGTGAGATGGATATCATTGATGATAACATACCGGAGACGTCCGGGGTGTTACATCCAGTGAACAAATTAATGAAGAAATAAATTTCGAAATTTAAATTCAATAAAAATGAAGAGAAAACAAAAAAAAAATTGCTTTCCACACGTCGGCGCTAGTTAGGATTGGTAGATTTAACAACCCCTTCTATTACGTATTTATTTTATTTGAAATTAAAATGACCACTTTTATTTTGCTTTTATTTTTCATTGGTGACTAAATTTTTTTCGAAAATAATAATAATAAAGGCTCAAATTAAATTGGTTAAAAAAATGCTTTTTAAGAAATATAAAAGTTTACGCATAATTCTTAACAAGTCCATGACGTTCACTCACACATATACACACCACATATACTTACCCTACAATCCATTATCACAAATCCATAGTCCAATACATAAACAGTCCATGGTACAGATCAAAGTATAGATCATCAAAAGCAGAGAATCATCACAACAGCTTCATCACATCTTCTAGTACGACATCCATATCATTGTTCCTCTGCTCGCCCAAATCATTTGGGGTCATCACAGGTGTCAACCACAAGACACAAAATCGGGTAAGTCATGATAAACAAAATTTAAATATAAACCGACATAATATTAAATATACGTAACTAGTTATATAAAATACAGGATATATTATCACAGTTATTAGAAGTTAATCATGTTTCACTTCACCTATGAATTAAATCATCTCTTTTACACACACAACACGTAAGAAAATGCATGCTCATCTCATTATATGATGCATGACTGAGATCTCAGCTTAACGTCTCAAAAATTGTGGCCACTGTCAGATAACCCCACCCTCACCTTAGTGGAATGAACTTATCCATGCGGTAAGGGTAGCCCAGTGGCGCGTAGGATTATCACCTCCACCCATGTGATCATCATGGTGGTGTGGTCCTCACTGGCTCAACTACCCCCTAGTTAAAAACATATGGACTCAGTTTAGTTATCTGACACACCTCTTTACGAGGTTTATCATCTCATCATCTCAAAGGTTACCCCACCGGGTATATGCACATGAAAATGCAGACATGATTCATTTTACGTCCTGTAAATTATTCGTTTTCATCACTTTCAGCACAACTCAGTATCATCACAAGGTCATCACAAATTCAATATCATCACAGGGTCATCACCAACCCAATATCATCACAGGGTCATCACAAACTCAATATTATCACAGGATGCACATCTTAGAATCATTTCTCATCACCCATCACTTTTCATCTCATTTTTCTCATTATTTATTTAGTATCTCATATGCACCACAAAGTCTTAAGAAATCCACACATTATTTTAAATCATCAAATCAAATCTTCTAAATCATCACATCAACTTCTCAAGGCCAAATGATACCACACAGCCATCATCACTAAATTTCATTGGAAATCTTTCACTTGTAACAAAATTAAAAAGTTATATGACCCATGATTAACAACAACATAAATACATAAGAAATAGGTTAGATAATAACATAACTTAAAGAACATATTCCATAATCATTCCTTTACACTTCTTGGTCCTAGATTCAACAACAAAATATATAGTTAGAAAATAAGCAAGATTAATTTAGTTAGAAACATCACAAGATAAATTTAGTTAAGGAACATATATACCAAAATAATTCATGAAACCTAACCTAATCTTTTATCATCAAATAGAAAATTATAAAAATTACTTGGGTTAATTTATTTATTTCCTCACTAAGATCAATCTCTTATCACCCCTCTTAATTCTTTTTCCATTGCCTATTAACTCCTCAACTCATCCTAAATAGTCTTAAGTAGTAGCCTTGAATATACTTAAATTAAGTTTATCAAGACTTCCCTCACCTTTGCTTTGGATATTAATCTACCTTGGTCTTAAAATTCCTTGCTCCTCACACGTGAACCTCCCAAAGATGGGCTATTGTGGCTTTGATTTTGATGGAGTTTAAAAAGGATATAGAAAGTTAGATTTTGGAAAGCAATAGGGTCCTTGGGTAGCACGGCTGTCTTAGTTTGGAAAAGGGTTGGAATATTTGTTTGAAAAAAGGACAAAGCTTGATTCACTTAAGTCTTGAATTAGTGAAACTTGCCATCCGTTGCTTTCTCTCCTTATGACACTGGTCCCCCACTTTTATAAGGCCTCAAGCTTATGTCATCCTTCACTAAAAATCTTTGATTATCTACACATGTTCATCTTTAATTGGTTAGCCAATAACCTTCCTCCAAGCAAGCTTCCAAGTACACCAAGCATTTACTCCTCTAAGCTTCCCAATTTCCACGTGCTTTCTCAATTTTAAGTGTAGCCATCCGTAGCTTTTCATTCTCCTTGGCATCCTTGGCTAATTCAAAGTCTTGTGGAGAGCCAATGGGAATTTAGTTGAACTTTTCTACCATTTGAACCAACCAATCACAAGAAGTTTAGACTTTTCTACATTTCTAGCATCCTTCTCCTATTGGTCAATATTCCTCCACGGTTTTGCT
>PYAF01002578.1:39671-49901 GCA_007407185.1 Glycine tomentella
AGCTTTCTTTAGTGAGTTTTCTGAGCTTAAAAACATCTTGGCTTCACAAAAATTCATATGGGTTGTTAATTTGAAAAGTGAAGCATATTGAGTTTCAAAGAGTAAGGAAAGGGATGCTTTGATTTTGTTATTCTTTCTTTCAACCTGGTGAATCATACATATGCATCTTGTTCATTGGATTATCAGGTGAATTCGTTCCGTATTCTTTGTGGTTGTAAATCTGTTTTTGATTTCTGTAAAGATTGGTTTATTGTAAATGGGTTTCTTGCATGATGACTATACATAGTGTTTCTCTAGGGGTTGCTGAGTAGTGTTCTCAGTGGGGATTGGTCTCTAAGAATCTAATAGTGTTTTAGATTTCTGAACTTTATCTAGGGTTGATAAAGAGAGGCTTGTAATATCTTGTAAGAACATTAATTTGCAATAGTGGAACTCCATTCTAGTGTTGAGTGGAAGAACTGGATGTGGCTTCATAGTGTTTGAAGTGAACCAGTATAAAATTATGGCTGATCTTTATTCTAATCTCTTCATCTCTTTATTGCTTTGGTTTGTGAATCAAATTATTTGCACAGAAAGATTTCAATTGTCCATTGATATTCTTGACAGAGGAATTTGATCGAATATAAGATTCTTGGTTTCAAACAATTTTTTAAAGTGATAAAAATCCTATGGAAACTCTGATTTGAAAATTTTTAATTACCAAGGTTCAACCAATTCAGCCCCCCTCTTGGTTGTATTGAAGTATTCCTATTATTTTCAGTAACAATAACATAAATAAAAATACAATTTAGTGTCAGAATGTGAAATTTTCAAATCATAAATGGTGTCACACAATATCACTTTAAACCAAATGTGAATGTGAATCGTGACACAAAAAACAAGATTTGAATATGGGTGAATTTCACAAAACTCAAAGCCATGAAATTGAAACATGTTTCATTGATACTATTGTCTTCGATCTTCAGACAAGTTGACTCGACCGAGTTTCAACCGAAATAAAAATTCAATGATTTTCTCAGTCATTTTCAATATCGAAATCCATGTTTTTAATTTATAGAGAACTTAGAAATTCAATTTCCATATGATTCCAAGGCTTCTTAATAATTAAAACGTTCAAATAAAATACCTATATTTCAATGAAACAATATTTGCCATATATGACTGTCAAACAAAAGCAAGGCAGTGACAAAACTAGCTCTGATACCAAATGTAAGAAAAACTAAATAATCTAATCATGCTTATACACAAACAACATAAGCAATTAGATTAAGTGCGGAAAAAATTAAGATCATAAATATCTCCTGCCATTGCTATTCTTGTTTGCTCTGAAGATGATTTGCAGTTGTCCATGATCCAAGTAATCTATAAACAATTCATGAGTCTCCAAATTAATCTGACTTTTGCCTTAAGGATCTTCTATGCTTTCACTATCACTTACTGATGGTGTATTGAGATTTTCAGATAGCAAGCACAGGGACCTTGGCCATGGTGCACATCTCCTTTTATAATCTCTTTCCATCAAAGAGATTGTTTTTTATATGCATAACACATGGGCTTAGTTGCTAAAAAGATAAGGGATAAGATTAACTGATAAGATTAGCAACAACTTAATCCTAAGAAGATAAGGTGAGCGGACCACCTTATGTGGTTTTGATTTAGTCAATCAAAATAAACCAACAAAAATAATTTATAATTCGTGCAGTATTTAAAATTTTTGCTGAGTGGGAGAGAAACAAATTGTGCTAACCTTACAATTCGCAATGTGGCTAAGCTACTAATAGTCTTCAACCCTCCAATTTTCCAATGTGCGAGGGAAAAAGATGTAAATAAAAAGACAAAATAAACAGAAAAGGGAGAAGAGTGGGGTTCAGTTTTTTTTAGTAATTAATTCTTAATCATTTTTCATAGAATGGCAAAACCTGCTGCCAATATTCACAACCTGTTCTTTCCATTCTTCCACGAGGTGACAATGCAGGAAAAAAGTATCACCATTAATTTGATAAATACTTGTCTATGCTATGAAGCGATTCTTAACATCAATTCATGTTTGTAATCTTTTATTTTCTTTGATTTTTAATTTTAAATAATAAAAGTCAAAATAAATGGTATTTTTTAAAAGGAACTAAATCAAAGGAGTCAAATAAATAAATTAGCTTATAAATAAGATGTTTTGCATTCGAGGGGGGAAGGGGTAAATCCAGGGATAGTTTTTTATTAATGGAATTCTCACAACATATTTTAACTTAAAACATTAAGACTTGGGTTTACAAGTATTTTCCTCAATTATATATTTTTATTCAATATGAAATTTCACCTTATACTTACAGTCCAACATAACATAAGACAACACTCAAACATATATATTTAATTTAAAATATTTCTAAGTTATTTAAACCTAGTTTACAATTTGATTTTGGAGTTATTTAACATAATAATCAGCCCCATATTTTGAGTTTCATCATTAACTACTCAACATAATTAAGAAAAGTTACTACTAAAAATAATAAAATTGATAACCATAAGCCATTCAAGAAAAAGAAAGTCATGAAAAATAATCAATCTTTTGTTATTATGTTAGTTTATCAATAAAGGTTGTAATTTTTTGGGTGTGTATTCTTCCTAGTACCAATTTTTATTTTTCAATAAATAATACATGCGAGGAAAGAGTTTAAAGATGCATTTGGTCATTTTTATTAATACACATGGGTAATTTAAATATATATATATATATATAATATATTTTTTTACTCAAAAGGTTGGATACCCCTTAACTATATTGCAAATTAGTACTCAAGACATCCATCAACCATGGTCACACACCCTTTGGTCATAGTCAAACACCTCTTGACTCCCTTAGAAAATGGCCAGACACCTATCAGCCATGACTAGACACCTGTAGGCCATAGTCGAACACCTCTTGTCTATGATAGATACCCTTGGTCTTATCCAAGTATCATCAAGTCATGGCTTGACACCCCTCGACCATAGTCGAACACCCTTAGCCATGACCAAATACCACATTGGATATACGATAATATACAAATTAGTTCTATTATTATTAGATATTAAGGATTAAAGCAAGGGGACCCTCTCACCCCTTTCCTCTTCTTAATTGTGGTTGGAGGCTTGGCGGGCTTATTTCGCTGTGTTGTCCAAAAACATTTGTTAAGAGGTTTTCGAATTAATGATGAGGTTCAATTTTTGTTGTTGTAGTACATGGATGATTCTATTTTCTTTTGGGAAGCAACACATGGTAATTTGTGGACTATGAAGGCTATTTTAAGGGGCTTTGAGTTAGTGGTTGGACCCAAAATATTTTTTTACGAAAGCTATGTGTATAGGGTGAATGTAGATTAACATTTCTTGATGGCAGCAACAAAATTTCTTCATTGTAAGATAGCACAATTGCCTTTCAAATTCTTGGGCCTTCCATTTTGGAGCAATCCAAGGAGAGTGTATTTAGCAGTGGTAGCTTTCAACAAATGCCTTTTGATTTGGAAAGCAAAGTCAGTCAATAGGGGGTCGTCTTGTGATGAATAATTTTTGTGGCATAGAGCGTTGGAAGCTAACAAAAACAACTGGAAAAGTTTGCATAAGGTCTACCTTCCTAAATCCCAAGGAAGTTGGGGCAATAAAAACTTGCAATGGTTTAATTATAGTTTTCTATCTAAGTGGCAGTGGAGGTTTCTTCAAGATATTTCTTCTATTTGGTTCATGCTATTTGGTCGTGTCTACTAATAGTATTTAGTGGAGAGACTTGGTCTCTATTGAGGCGGGTTCAATTGGTTTAAATTTCTTGATAACTAATGTATTTGGTCGGAACATAGGAAATGGATATTATACTAGTTTTTGGGATATTAATTGGTGTGGTAATTCCCCTCTAAAAGACTCTTTTCAACGATTTTATCATATTGCTGAAAATTAAAAACTCCACTATAGTCAAGGTGTTGAATATTTCAGATTCAGGTACATCTTTTCATTGGATCTGGAGAAGGCCTCTATTTGCTTGGGAAGAAGAGATGCTTATGGAATTGAACCAGATTTTGCAGCAAGCACACATTGATACTTCCTCATTAGATCTTTGGTTTTGGAAACCGACAAGGGGGTTGGCTAATCGGTTGCTTCTGTCTATTAATTTTTGTTTAACTCGTGTTATGAAAATTCTAATGATAATACTATTGAGTTAGGTAACAAACTTTTGGAAATCTTTGGTACCTTCAAAGGTTCTTGTTTTTGCTTGGAGACTCTTGCAAGATCATCTTCTTACATATCAACAATTATTCAAGAGAGGGATCCAATTCGTTCCTTTGGGCTAATATTGTGTTTTGTGCAGGAATGATGAAGAAAACTTGAAACACCTCTTTTTGTTTAGCCTTTTTGCAAACAAAATTTGGTATGATGTCATGGGTTGGTTGGGAATTAGCTTTGCAATTCCAAATGATATTTCTCATCAATATATTCAGTCAGTAGAATGAGTTAGAGGAAGAAACATGGCTGTGAAACACATTTTTTGGCACGTCTCTTTTTGGCTTATATGGGGCTGAAGAATTCGGTAATTTTTAGAGGGTAATCTAGATTCGGTAAACTTTCTTGCTCAGATTAAATTTTTGTCTTGGCAATGGTTGTTATACTATAAAGTCAGGAATTTTTCTTTCTTCCTAGTGTATAAATCCATTGGATTGTCTGACTTAATTGTTCTTAGATAAAGGGCCTCTATTTTTTTGACTTGAATGAATTTTTAGTTTTTCCCCATGTTTTTGAAAGGTTTTTTGTTGGTTGACTCTTTGTAAAGTCCTGTTGTCCATCTTGTATAGGAGCCTTTTGTGGTCTCTACTAATATAATATATTACATTTGCCTTTTAAAAAAACAAATTAGCTCTATTGAAGGTTAAGGGAGCAAGTTTACTTTAAAGTAATATAATCATCATCATGACCTCTTTATCATGTAATCATGGATTATCATTCCTACTAATCTAAAAGATAAGGTCCATGGATTTTATGCTCATAATAAATACATGTATATAAAGGCTTTAACCGTAGGTAAAAGTCACATAATAAAAAAATCACTCTACTCGCTATTTATTGGGATGCTTTTACATTTCCAAATTATTATTATTATTATTATTATTATTATTATTATTATTATTATTATTATTATTATTATTATTATTTAGTTATCTAGCTAAAATGAATATCAATTGTATCTAAGTTAATCGTCTAAGCTTTTTACAACTTCAAGGAATTAATATATACAATTAAGTAATTGCTTTACTTTTAAAATAAAATTCTAGTAGTTTTGAAACATTGGAGGAAACATTGAAAATTGACAAACATGGACTAATTAAACTCTTCTATCTTCGATGGATGAAGGGAACAAAGGTCCATTTCAAAGGAAAGTCACATAATCAAAAAAATAAACAAGCGTATTTATGTATCCTAAAACACCTAACAAAGATGAGATGATATCTAGCATCCATAATAACCAACAAAATAGCCACATCCAAGAAAAATCACATAACCACAAAACAAACAAAATTATTTATGTCCCAAAGCACCTAGCCAAGTCGAGATGATATCCACCATTCATAATAACCAACAGAATAGCCACATTCAAGTAATCACCGATCTGCACATTCATGAACTAAGTCAGCAACAAATTTTTAAAATGGTCAAGCATATATGCAAGAAGAAAATGTCTTTACCTCAAAAATATTACTTGGTTATGTTCTTGGTTGCAAGCCATTACAATGACTTAAAGGAATACATGGTAACATATACAAATGAATATCTTATGCAAATGGATGCGGTAGCTTCTCAATTACAATTGCATAGATATGTGAATCAACTAACTTGGCTTAACCTGAAGCTTAAAAATCATATTAGAATAGAAAAATATAATAAAACTTGTTAGTTTGAGTCAATTCTCAAAACAATAAAATTCAAACTCTTTTTCGTAGTCAACAAGTCTTGGTACATACATGACTTCAGAAAGGAGGAGACAACCAAGTAAAGGGAAGCTACAACTTACTACATACATAGATAATGTGGATACACTACAAGCTATACCATATGCTAACACAAATGGTATTGTCAAAATATTAATTATTAAATTTCAACTCACCTCTAGTTGGGATCACTTGTAATTTGATGATTTATACTAGTCGAACCATTTATAGGTACCTAAATTAAAAGAAAATTTTTTCTTTGCAAAATATCATATCATGGTTAAATCTTTGAATAAGTTGAATTATAAATTCATACCTCTTGATGTATAGCATCTAAGACTTGATTAATTTGTGGATCTTCTGCAAATCACACTTTAAGGACAACAACAAGATTTCCAAGAAAATTCTCCAATTTTTGAATTCTACTATCTACATAAAAGCTTTGAGATGAACTTGTTTGATGTGGAAGCTTGTCAAGACAACATACACGTTCTCTTTTTTCTAGTCCTTTGACATTTGAATATATATCATTTGTCAAATCAATAGAATCTTTGGTGCTTTGTAAATTTTGTGAACTCTCTGCTTCAAACATTTTCTTTTTTCGTTCATCCTACATAAGTACACCTTATAAATTATTACCATGCATCAATATCCTTAATACTTTAATGTCACCAAACAAAAATCATCTCCCCATTAGTTACTCCCCCTCACACCATAATCCTCTATTAGAAAATTGAGCAAAACAAAACATAAAACAAAGATAACATTGAAATAAAAATTAAAATTCTTACAATTACAGTAGTAGCCTTTTCAGTAACAATGCTTCCATCTTTTCAAGTTTGAATGTAAATATAATTTTTTCCCCAGAAGGTTGCACTCCTTTAACCTTTTTTGTCTAACATTATTTATATAAAAAAAACAATCATTCTATTTTTACTGAGCAATTAAATATTAAAAAACTATAAAGAAGACAAACCATCTCATGAATCTGTCTAGGAAGATTTTTGGTTCCCATACAATGCAAGTCCTCATATAAAAAGTCAATAATAAAAATAAGCATATAATATATAATTGTTATGTCAGCCAAAGGTTGGTGACATTACACACACACACACACATATATATATATATTTAAACTTTCTCATAACACCAATAATGTACTAAATTACGATATTAAGAAGGATCAATCTTTGGATTAGGGATGTGAGCAGTCATTTCCTCCTCAGTTTCTCTCTCATCATATCCTTTTGATTTTAGTTCATATTTAAATTGTTTCCATTTCAGACTCGTGTAGTCAATCAATATTTCCTTTGTCATGTGGTAAAATGTTCTCCATAGGTATTGTAGCTTCAATGATATCATCACTATCATCGGCTACTAATATGATCAAATGATTATCATTTATCTCTTGTAAGACTTGTTCATTCCCTTGATCTATGTCATTGGACTGCTCATCACCCATATCATATACATCTTTGATTTTAGCATGCATGACAACAAGCCAACATTTTGTGTTTTATTCTCCACATAGAATACTTTCTTAGCTTGAGATGCAAAAACAAATGGATCATCGCATATATCATTCACTGTATTTTGCAAATAATTGAAATTCACTAATGTCATACCGAAATTATCAATTTTGTTGTCCTTGTTTATATCAACTCAATCACACTTGAAAAGTATAACCTTATATCTTCTTGAATAATCCAATTAAATTATATATGTTAGTGCACCATAGTAGTAGAATTCTCTTTCCTTTGAGTTTTTATCTCTTGAACTGACATAATTTAATGTCTTAATAGTTACAACAGTACCACTGTTTTGAGTCTTCAAGCACCTTTCACATGTCTTTGTATGAAATTTAACTTCATTAACAATGTATCCGCTATATCTTCTCACTATTTCTAGTGGACCACGTGCTAACCACTTGATATCATTTGTCACTAGAATGTTTCCTTGCTCTTCCAATTGAGCAACCTACCACAATTTTATTTCAAATGGTTAAAATTTTAAATGAATGCAAAATTTTAAAACACTTGCATTTTCCACAAAACATGAATCATCATTTCGAGCATATTGATTAAAATGAGTCTAGGTAGATATCTTGAACAAAATATCAAGCATTTATGAGCTAAATATCCTTCTACAATAGATCCTTCTAGATGTGCTCAATTATGAACAAATGACTTTAGAGTCAAAATGAACCTAAAAAGAAAATTTTAGGTTACAAATTAAGATAATATAATTTTACTTTATAACTCTAGAAAATGCTTTAAAATGATTAAAAAGTATTCGTACCTTTCAAAAGGATAAATCCAACGGTAATGTATAGGACCTCCAACTCTTGCTTCATGTGCCATATGGATTACCAAATGTACCACTACGGTGAAAAAAGTTTGAGGAAAAATCTATTCTAATTGGCATAATGTTTGAGCTACTTGATGTTCTAAGTGCTTTAAATTGTGCTCATTAAGCACCTTGCCACACAACTTCTTGAAGAAACAACAAAGATCAAATATAGCTAAACTTACTTTGTCTAGCAAACAACCTTTTATAGCTATAGGAAGAAACTTTTACATTAAAAGATGAAAATCATAACTTTTGAGACCAAATATTTTGTGTTCCTTCACTTGAACACATCTTGAAATATTAGACAAATATTCATTTGGAGCTTTTATTGTTTTGAGAACTTCCAAAAATGTTTCTTTCTCCTTTGAAGTCATTTGGAAACAAACTCTAGGAAAATATTGTTTGCCTTTACTTGGATGCATCTTTGGATGTAATTGGTATTTTTCTAAGATTCATATTAACAAGATCATAATGTGCCTTATCATTGTCCTTTGACTTACCTTCTAATTGTAACAATGTCCCAATAATGTTAGCACACACTTTCTTTTCTATGTGCATAACATCAAGATTATGACGAAACACACTATGTTGCCTATAAGACAATGTAAACAAAATAATTCTCTTTTTTCCTTGGTGCCCAATCCCCAACTTTATGATATTCCATATGTCTCAAAGCAGAAGCTCCACTAGGTAGATTATGTGGACCTCTAAACTCCTGGGTTCCATCAAAATCTCTTTTATTGTGTCTCCACTTATGATTAGGCTCTAACCAACAATGATGACACATATAGCAAAACTTTCTACCATAATGCAACCACTTTGAGCCAATCTTAAAACCACAACATGGACAAGCACATTGACCTCCAGTGCTCCAACCAGACAAATTTGCATAAGCAGGAAAATCATTAATAGTCCACATACTTGCAACACACATTTCGAATGACTATTTTTTAGGTGCATTATAACGACTACGTTTCTTATTCGTATTTAATTGATTACGCTTGTTAATTTTACGGAAATTTTTTTTTACGTAATTTTGTTTACGTAAAATTAATTATACGTAATAATTTATTTTTCTAACGCGTTCGCAAAATTGTCAAAACATACGGTTCAAATATAATTTAAGATACAGTCCGGATACAACTCAGTCCAAATAGTCTGTTTAAACATAAAATACATACAGCATATCATAGTATCAAATACAGACAAACAGAAAATCACAAATAAAGCATACAGTCATCCAACAGCACACAGAACATCCAGCTTCTTCCTTAATGCTTTCCTCAGCTCACTATTCTTCTGCTCACCCAAATAAATTGGGGTCATCACAGGTGTCAAACCACAGACACAACTCGGGTAAGTATTTAATAAACATGATTAGATAATCGACAGAAATTGAAATAATGTTACATATAAATAACGAATAAATCATTATTTATAAACAGAACCAGATTCATGAAAAATGATGCATGATTTCTTGTTAAATGATGCATGACTGAGATCTCAGATTATCACCACAGAGTACCATAAGCAAAATAGTTTCACCCACTCTAGTGAAACCTCCCTCCACTCTGAGGGGTCAAAGGGTACCATTATCAAAATAATTTCACCCACTCTAGTGAAACCTCCCTCCACTCTGAGGGGTCAAATGAAAATGATGCATGGATTCATTTTATTTTTCAGTTACTCTTTAGCATTAATTTACTTCTCACAGTCTCATATCTTGGCACTAAAATTTTTTTTTTAATCACCCATCAATATCAAGATATAAGTGCCCACAATTTTCTCATTTTAACCATATATAATATAAATCTTTAATCACATATCCATAGTCTAATTTCTACTAGAATAAATCATAAAAATTTTATCATAACTCAACATCAAGTAAATAATAAAATAACATAGAGCAATATTAAGTTACAAATACCACAATATA
>PYAF01002578.1:57913-93191 GCA_007407185.1 Glycine tomentella
TATGATTTTTCAATTTTAGCCTAGGTAATCGATTAATTCGATATGTAATCGATTACATTGTTCTTGGTTTGTTTTCCAGAAGGCACGAAGAACAAAATAATCGATGCCAACATATCTGTAATCGATTAAAGCAAGAAAACTTCATTTTTCCAAAAACTTGATTTTAATTTGCCTTATTTGTTAAATGCTTTTGAATTGGCCCTCATTCTAACAATCCTAAATGAATGATTATGCATGATATGCACATTGGATTATCAGATAACACATCTTCCCTTTTACATGAATCAATTGATCTTCAAGCTTCCAAGGCACTTTGTTATGATGCATGTTGAAAGCACAAAACTCCAAAGCTTGATTCCTTGTCCATCCTTTCATACTTCCTCTTGAATCAACAGTTACTATTGTCATTTATGCTATTTGCATTGCTGAACTTTTATTTTGATCTTCGTGAGCCAAATAATTGGCTATAAAGCATTTTGAACTAATGACAATTTTATGATGTGTTCATATAATTTATTGTTATTTAGATATTCAGTTTATATCTTTTATTTCATAAAGATAGGAATGTTTAGATATTCAATTTATATCTTTTTATTCCATAAAGATAAGAATATTTAGATATTCAGTTTATATTTTTTTATTCCATAAAGATAAGAATGTTTAGATATTCAGTTTATATCTTTTAGGGAAACCTTTTATGTATGTGGTCCATTTACTTCACTCACTACATGTATTTTGTGATATATGTTCTCATGATCTATTCTGTCATTACATGTATTAATTTATATTTTCCTATACATGTAATATTAAGTTGATTAATCTGAATGATTGATTATTTAATTTTATTGTTTATGGTTAATTACAATAAAATTAATTTTGGAAAATTAGATAATATTTAGTGATCTTTATAATTTAATTGATTAAAGCCTAGCCACAGTAACTTTAATTATTTAAATTATATATTAAGAGTCTCTAGATCACATAAGGTAAATAATATTAACTGTAATTAATCATAATATAATATAGTAGATATTATCCCACAGAAATTTCTATTATATTTTTGTATGATTAATTAGGATAAAATATTAAATTATATTTTTTTGATTTGCCCACAAGGATCAAGAAATATAACTTAATAGTTTTATTATAATGTTTATGTGAATTTAATTGAATTAAAATTTTAGCTCACATGAAAATTTTATGTCACTAAATTCATAATTTTATAAGCATGACTTACATTGGTAAAACATGATACATTATTTTTGTCTCAAATTTTAATGATAAGCATATATGTTGAATTATTTTGCAACTATACAACCTATTAATACAATTGTTGTCCCGAAATTGAGAGGAGATTATTTTTTCTATCTGGAAGGAAAAGATTTTGCTAACGTTAGGGTATATGAACATTAATTATACTATCTTAAAGTTGAGCCACTAGCAATTATAGAGAACGGGGAGGAGATGGATCTATATGAGTATTGGAAAGATCCAACTGACTCTGTGTGATGTTCATTAAGACTAAAATATAGGCTGATATTAAGGGCTCAATTGAACAATATGACAATGTGAAAGTGCTCCTGAAGTACATTAATGAACAATTTGAAACTTCAGGAAAGGCATTGACAAATACCTTAATAATGAAATTTTCTTCCATGAAGCTCAATACGTTGAGGGGTGTGCGTGAGCACATCATGTATATGAGGGACATTGCAACTCAACTAAAAACTCTAGAGGTGGACATGTCTGACTCTTTTCTAGTGCATTTTATTCTGCATGCTCTCCCAGCACCATATGGTCCATTTAAAATATCTGACAACACACATAAAGATAAATGGTCTATTAATGAACTCATGTTCATGTGTGTTCAGGAAGAGGGGAGGTTGCAGTTGGAACAAGGAAAGAGTTCTCTTATGATGACTGAAAGGAAGGACACATGAAGAAAGACTATCCTAAGTTCAAGCTATGGTTTGAAAAAGAAATGTATGCCTACCTCTTTAGTTTGTTATGAATCTAATATGATTAATCATAACACTTGGTGGATTGATTTGCAATATGGTACTTTCTATATTAATTTGCAAAATGATACCACTTATGATGCTGTGCATGTTAATGTTGGCATAAACGATGTGTTATGAATGAGGATTCCTCTATGTTATGACACCTAAGATTATGAAACATCTCTATCGAGATAATTAAGAGATTGGTACATGAAGGGGTACTGGGTGCTTTGGATTTTGCTGATTTTGATATTTGTATAGATTGCATTAAGGGTAAGCAAACTAACAAGTCTAAGAAGGTTGCAAAGAGGAGCTCAAATCTATTAGAAATCATACATACAGATATTTGTTGTCCAGACATGGACGGAAGTAGTCCGAAATACGTTATCACCTTCATAGATGATTATTCACGATATATGTATCTCTACTTACTTCGTTCTAAAGATGAAGTTTTAGATGTCTTTAAAGTTTTTAAGTCTGAAGTGGAGAAACAATGTGGAAAACAAATTAAGTTCGTGAAATATGATAAAGGTGCTGAATACTATGGTAGATACACGGAGAATGGACAAGCACCTGATCTATTTGTGAAGTTTCTTCAAGAACATGAGATTGTTTCCCAGTACACTATGCCTGGTTCTCCGGGTTAGAAAGGTGTGGCAAAAAGAAGAAACCAAACCTTGATGGACATGGTGCAAAGTATGCTTAGTATTTCCAAGCTTCCTAAGTCATTGTGGACTAAAGCACTAAAGACAGCAGTGTACATATTGAACCAAGTTCCAACTAAGGTTGTCCCAAAGACACCATTTGAGTAATTTAAGAGTTGGAAACCGAGTTTATGACATGTACGCATTTAGGGATGCCCGTCTGAAGTGAGAATATATAACCCACAAGAAAAGAAGCTTGGCCCAAGGACCATTAGTGGATACTTCATTGGATATGCTGAAAGGTCTAAGGAATACAATTTTTACTATCCATTTCAAAGTACAAGGATTGTGGAATCAAGAAATGTTGAATTTCTTGAGAATGACTTGATTAGTAGGAGCGATCAATCCAGAGATTTTGTTTCTGAGAAAGATCATTCAGTTACTCAACCATCCACTTCAAATCTTAGATTGATTGTTATTAACAATACCCTTCTAGCTCAACCGGGTGTTGTGCAACCTGTCGTTCAAGATCCATAATCTGCTGATAATCTAGTAGATCAAGTTGTTCATGAGGAACAAGAAGAAATTGTTGATCAACCAATTTAACAAGAAGTTCCTCAAGAAGATAATGAAACAACATTAAGGAGATCTACAAGAATAAAGAAATCAGCGATACTGAGTGATTTTGTATCTATAGGAATTTGACTATACTATTGGAGCTGAAAAATGATCCTGAAACGTTTTCACAAGCCATGAGTTCTAAAGAATCAAATTTGTGGTATGATCCTATGAAAGATGAGATGAATTCTATGGCATCGAATGGAGTCTGGAATCTTGTGCAGTTGCTTAATGGTGCAAAAGTCATTGGATATAAATGAGTCTTTCTAAGAAAGACTCATTTAGGCAACATTGAGAGATATAAAGCAAGACTCGTAGCGAAGGGATTTAATCAAAATGAAGGAATCAACTACAAGGTGACATTCTCTCTTGTATCTAAGAAAGATTCTCTTCACATCATTCTGGCACTGATTGCACATTTTGACTTAGAGTTGCAACAAATGGATGTGAAAACAACTTTTATCAATAGAGACCTAGAGGAAGAGGTTTATATAAAAAAAAACCCTAAAGGATTCTCCTCTATTAAGGGTGAACAATTGATATGCAAGCTTAAGAAATCTATATATGAAACAAGTCTCCCGTAAGTGGTACTTAAAATTTCATAACGTTATTTCTTCTTTTGGTTTCGTAGAAAAAGTTATGGATCATTGTATATACCAGAAGGTTAGTGGGAGCAAAATTTGTTTCCTTAGTTTATATGTGGATGATATTTTACTTGCAACCAATGACAAGGGTTTGCTATATGAGGTGAAACAATTTCTCTCTAAGAACTTTGATATAAAGGATATGGGTGATGCCTCTTACGTTATTGGCATCAAGAGACAGAGTAAAAGGTGTTCATTGTTTGTCTCAAGAGACCTATATTAACAAAGTTTTGGAAAGATTTAGAATGAGTAATTGTTCAACAAATGTAACTCCCATTGTGAAGGGTGACAGGTTTAATTTAAGCTAATGCTTGAAAAATGATCTTGAGCAGGAATAAATGAAGAACATTCCTTATGCTTCATCTGTTGAAAGCCTTATGTATGCTCAGGTCTACACAAGACCTGATATTGCTTTTGCGGTTGGAGTGTTAAGGAGATATCAAAGTAACCCAGGTTTTGACCACTGGAAAGTTGCAAAGAAAGTGATAAGATACCTTTAGGAAACTAAGGATTATATGCTTATATACAGACGAACTGACAACTTGGAAGTGATTGACTACTCAGATTCAGACTATGTTGGCTGCATTGATTCGAGAAAATTGACTTCGGGATATATTTTTATGCTAGCCAGTGGAGTTGTGTCTTCGAGAAGTATTAGGTAGACCTTAATTGACTGTTACTTCCACTATAGAGGTTGAGTTCATTTCTTGTTTTGAGGCTACCTTACATGGTGTATGGATAAGGAGTTTCATTTTTAGGCTTAGAGTTATGGATTTCATTTCTAGGCTATTGAAGATATACTATGATAATTCAGATGTTGTTTTATGGCTAAGAATAACAAAAGTTTTAGTTGAAGCAAGCACATCAACATTAAGTATCTAGCCATACGAGAACATGTTAAAGATAATACAATGATTATTGAGCACATTAGCACTGAATTAATGATTGTCGATCCTTTAACTAAGGGTATGCCACCATTCAAATTTAAGGATCATGTGGAAAGGATGGGACTTGGTTCCCATATGTAATTTTCATTGTAAGAATGATATTAAGAAACTCTATTGTGATGTTTTTCATTCAGTTTATGCGCATCTATAGTTATTTATTATGAGAAACATCAATTAAGTTTGGACCTAGAATAAACATTGAGTTTATTCATTAAGTTGTATGGGCTTGAAAAATATAATGCAATGTAATACATGGAAGGTACTACTCGCGTATATATTAGAGGAACTATCGCCATGATTCATGTATTTTATTTCTCACTAAAGTGTATGATAAGATATGTGGACCAAGTGGGAGAATGTTGGTTTATTTTGATTAATTAAATCAAAACCACATAAGGTGATCCACTCACCTTATCTTCTTAGGATTAAGTTGTTGCTAATCTTATTAGTTAATCTTATTCCTTATCTTTTTAGCAACTAAGCCCACGTTTTATGCATATAAAAAACAATCTCTTTGATGGGAAGAGATTATAAAAGGAGATGTGCACCATGACCAAGGTCCCTGTGATTGCTATCTGAAAATCTCAATACACCATCAGTGAGTGATAGTGAAAGCATAGAAGATCCTTAAGGCAAAAGTCAGATTAGTTTGGAGACTCATAAACTGTTTATAGATTACTTGGATCACAGACAACTGCAAATCATTTTCAGAGCAAACAAGAATAGCAATGACAGGAGGTATTTATGATCTTAATTTTTTCCGCACTTAATCTAATTGCTTATGTTGTTTGTGTATAAGCGTGATTAGATTATTTAGTTTTTCTTACACTTTTATGTTAACTTTTAATGAAAATAGAATTTTATTTATCAATTTGCACTAATTAACTTATAATGTCAACTTTTAGGAAAAGGGTAAAGGTACACCCCCAAAATGGAGTATATATATTAGAGTGAAAAGAAGGGGAAGATAGAAAAAAAGGCAGAAAATGATAAGTGGGAGAGATTACAAAATAATGTGAAAATAATATGAAAGAAAAAGTAAATATATATTTATAAAATTTGCAACTTTATTACATATATTACAATCTTAATTAATATTGTATGACAATACACTTAAATTTTGTCTTTTACTTAGACGGGGTAATAAAAAAAGACAATATGATAGTGAGGTTGATGACGATATATATCAATTAAAATATTGATTCTGTGAAGGGTATAGATATTTTAATCTCCAAACGCATATCATTTACCAACTAAAGCATATATAATTTCCCAACGAGGGTGTCTCCATGTAGAATCTCTCTCTATTTTCCCTTATTTCTTCTGGACCTTGTGGCTTTCTTCCACACTCTAAGTCACTACTTCAGTTACATCGATCCACTTCTTCATTCTCTATCTCCTATGCTTCTCACAGCAACTGAGATCAACTTCACATTTCATGCACTAGTTGTTAATCATATATATATAGAGCCTACTCTACCCTAGATTCAATGTTTCTTTTCTTTGTTTTTAATTCATGATTTGTAACAACACTTCCCTTAATTGATTCCATTGCTTCCTTTGACTTCCATAAGTTTTTCCTTTGTACACTACACTTCTCTCTCCCTCTCCTATGTTCTCTTCTTTGTGTTTTACATTTATGCCTTGTTTTCCGTGCTTTGTCACTTCCCCTTTGCACCCTTTCTTTCGACTTGTGCACATCTGAATAAACATATATGTGCAAACTTTGAATTGAATAAATCAAAACCTGTGGTCTCTTTCTGTTTCTTCTTCATCACGTTTGTGTTAAACTCTGAACAATGATCAACCCCGCCATGATGTGAAAGGCTTGTTAATTTGTCTTCTAGGTAAGTATTGTTTTTGTAAGATAATATGAATATCTCTATTCTCAGTAGCCATAACTGATACAGTGAGAGATAGGTTTGGCTCTAAATTCTTCTTCTATTGCCATTACTAATTAGTTCTCAATGGTTATTTTTTAAATACATTTTGTTCTGTGCAATTTGGTGTTTTTTTTTTTATTTTTGTCCTTGTATTTTTTTTTATTTTAGTCTTTCCAAAATATATTTGTTTTATTTTTTATTTTTAAAGTACTTTTGATAATATTTCGAATAGTGAAAAAATACTTTGAAGCAATAAAAAAAATACTATCTAAAATATTTTTTAAAGATGCAAAACAAAATAATCACATTTTACAAGGATTAAGATGAAAAAACAAAAATTAAAGAAATAAAAAATGAAAAAATACTAAATTAAATTACAGAGACAAAAATGTATTTAATTCTTTTATTTTTAATTTCTTGAATTTTCCTTAAGTTAATTAGTGTCTTCACATGGATTTAGCCATTTGTTACAATCCCTGGTCAAGCCAAGAAAACTATACTTTTCCAATACCTGATTTTGTGATACTACAGCACTGTTCAATCCATGAAAATCACTTGACTTCTACTTTTTAGTTTCCCTAAGATTTCTAACTGTCACTTCGATCATGTGGGTACCACCATAAAAAATTGTAGGTGGCTATTGTGTTAGTTCATTGGCTATATATTTGCATTGCATTTCTTGTTCTTAACTATCGTTGCTGACAATTCACCTGGATTTTCTGTCTACAGTTACAGATAGTTAGCAACAAGGTGCAAATTAAGGCTTGGCTAATCAACAACAAAGAAAAGGAATCAGAAAGCAGAAAGCAGAAAAAAGAGCATTTTCCTACAAAATGAGTTAGTATGTCTAGTAGAAAATTAGTATTACCTATGTGGTACTTTGGTGGTGGCACTTGCAGGTTTTCTCACAATTCCTCAGTTCAAAAAATGAGAATTCTACAAGAGTCACGTTCATATGTCCATGGTTCCTCCTCCTCAGATCAAGAGCCTCAGGATGCAGATTATGATGTTCCATGTCTCAGTGATGAGCTAGAGACCATGATACTGGCAAGATTTCCAATACCAAAACATTGGAAGATGTGTTGTCTAAGCAAGCGGTTTCTGACCCTTCTGAAGAGTGGTGAAATCTACAAAATCAGGAGGGTGATAGGGTTCAAGGAGCCATCAGTGTTTATGTTAGCAAGTGGAGAGAAGAATTGGTGTGCATTTGATGGCCACTTCAGGTCCTGCAGGAAGCTCCCTATAATTCCATCAGATTACAATTTTGAATGGGGGGATAAAGAGTCATTTTCTGCAGGGACCAATCTCTTTGTTTCAGGAAAAGAGGTTGATGGTGGTGTTGTTTGGAGGTATGACTTAGCAACAAATGAATGGTTCAAGGGTCCTTCAATGCTCAGTCCAAGGTGCCTCTTTGCATCAGCCTCTTGTGGCACCATGGCCTTTGTTGCTGGTGGAATTGAGACAACAACTTGGGAGGTTTTGAGTTCTGCGGAGAAATACAACTCAGAAAGCCAGACTTGGGAGCCCCTCCCAAGGATGAAACAAAAGAGGAAGTTTTGCTCAGGTTGTTACTTGGACAAGAAATTTTATGTGCTAGGAGGGCAAAATGAGCAACAAAAAGACCTCACTTGTGGTGAATTCTTTGATCAAGACACAAACACTTGGAACTTGGTTCCTCACATGTTGAAAGATATTCCTCTTCCAACTCCAAGATCCCCTCCTCTTATTGCTGTTGCCAACAATGAGTTGTATACCCTTGATGCCTCCTCAAATGAGCTAAAGGTTTATCTTAAGAAAAGCAATTCATGGAAGAAGTTAGGAGCAGTTCCAGTGAGAGCTGATGCACAAGGAGGTTGGGGTGTGGCTTTCAAGTCCTTGGGAAATGAGTTGCTTCTTATTGGGGCTACCTCTGCCTCCTACTCACAAACTGCCATGATGAAAATATACACTTGCTTCCCTGATCCACTTGTTGAGAAATTGAAGTGGAAGCAAATTGTGTGTAGTAGCACTAGCCTTAATCCCTTTATTCACAACTGTGCTGTGATGTTAGCCTGAACCTTGTTGTCAATCTCCAAAAAGTATAAGGAATAAGAAAAGTTTGTAGGTCATTTCTTGATGAGTAAAATTTAGGAGGAGGGGATGGCGCCCCAGTCAAAGGCAAGAAAAATCCCTGCACTCAAAAACGTTTACAGAAGTACATTTATTTATCTCACCCCAAAGGAACAAGCAGAGATTTGAATCTGCGACCTATCAGTTACGAGTGTCTTGCTCCACTCGGCCAACCCTTGAGGTTAGTTTGTAGGTTATTAGTATGGAGTTTGTCTTTTTTACTTCATGCTTCTGTTGTTTGATCTTTGTTTAATTCTAGTAAGCCACATGAAGGTGTCATTTCATGAAACTACTTGAATGTCTTAGGTTAGTTAATTTGGAAGCTTGTTTATGTATCTTGTTTCTTCAACTTTGCTTTGTATGGAGTCAAAATGACAAGTACAATTGAGGGTGAAGAGAAGCAGATAAGCTTCATAGTTCAAATGCTATAATGACTTATTTATTTCCTTTCTCTCAATTTCCTGATTAGTTATTTATATAAAAAATTCATAAATCTCAAATCTATCTGATCAACTGTACTACAAGAAGGCCATTCATTTATTTATTTTAGGTCTAAATAAATTTTCAACAAACTCATATTGAAAAAGAAAATGAGAAAATAAAAAAAAATGAATTAAGTTTATTTTGTAAATTCAAAAATTAGTTTTTTTTAGAAGTTGTATAAAAAAATCTATAAAAATTGAAGTGCAAGTTGATTTTAATTTAAGAGACTTAATTTATTTTATTTTCCTAAGTATTCATTAAGTAATTTATCCAAACATGACTTATATTTTGTCTTTTCGGATATGGCATCAGAGAGCTAAAGGAGGGAAGATTTGAATCTGGTTCTCCTCCTCTGGTGGAAAGTTAGGTTGCCACCTCAGCTGTTGCTTAAGTGATGTGTAGTGTGTGGAATTTGTGAAGAGGAATATATGTTTAAGGAAGAATCATTGCTTAGTAGGACATCAACTTGTCTATTTAAATTACGAGAAGTATTAGTAGTAAAGTATATATCACTTTTCGTCACTTTCATGAAACAACTATCATGCATATTTAATCAATAAAATCAATAAAGATTGGTGCACTTAATAAAAAATGGATTTGATGTCCTAAAAAAATTTGGATTCGATTCTCATTACCAATGTGAAAAATTTGTTGATGAATAATTTATAATTATTTCTGTAAATATTCATTGAGTCTTGAGATCTGTCTTGATCTCGATGAACTCTAGAATCTAACTCATCTAAATTTTTTCTAAAAAAATCAACACATTTTATGTATGTTTAACCATTAATTAAAAGAATTATAACAATAATTGTGATTAAGTAGTTATGTTATGTGTAAATTGTTAGCTAAATAAGTTTAATGATTATCGGTAAATATTGGTGTGCGTATGATTAGCATCATTCAATAAGATCTCCCTATTGCTTGTTTAACTCTTCTCTTGTATGATTTAATGGGTGTTTCAATGCCCAGACTACGGGTCTTGGCCCTTCCTTCGAATAAAAAAAAAATTACAAGTATATAAAAAACATTCAGTTATCATTTCGCTTATCCATGTATGTGATACAAATGAAGTCAGAGTATTGCCTCTTGTGGAGGAGTAATTTGTGACTGCAAGGGGAATTTCATTCGAGCTTACTCAAGGAGACTTAGAAGTTGTCCAGTCCTGGAAGCTGAACTATGGTCCATGCCTTTTGGGATGATAATGGTGCACGAAGCTAGATTTCAATATGTCCTTATTGAGTCCGATTCATTAGAAGCTGTGCATCTTGTTAATGGAGGCGCTTCCGAGGACTACCTTTGTTGATCATATTTTTTAGATTTGTAAGCTTAAAGAGCAACTCTAGAACTGTTTTGTGGTTCATGTTTTAAGAGTTGAATATGGTAGTTGATTCTTTCACTAAGCATGGGCTGTCAATTAGCAGAGACAATTGTTTGTTATATTCTCTCATACTTTGATTGTAATTCCATCATGTAGGATGCTTTTTTTGTTATTGATTCTTAAATAAATCCTTAGTTTGGGTTTGGGGTGTTTGCCCAATCCACCAGCAAAAAAAAGTATGTTTATTTTAAAAGTACGCTCACACAATTTTTAATTCAATTTTATTGCTTTGCATTTTTTTCTCTTTTATTAAAACATAGGCCATGGTTATAATTTTTTTTTTTTGGTTAACTAAGTCTTTATTCCGTGAACTTTTTCTCATTGTGAAATTTAGTTCTTAAACAAAATGTTGACTAGTCAAAGTCTATGAAGTTTTTTTTTTGGTCCTTACAATAAGGGTGTGTTGTTAAATGGTGGCATGACACGGCTTCTAAGACCGTCACATATTATTTTTTAATTACTTAATAATGGGAGTTCATTTTCTTGCGGCTAAAAAAAGTCAGAAAAATGTCTCATAATAACGTTTACTTATTAAAATCATTTTGGGGGATTAAAAACTCCAAAAAATTGATTTATACCACAAACCAAACTTGCATTCTTCCTCAATCAAACCCCAGAACAACCTAAAACACTATATAGCACAAACCATCCAAATCAAACTTGTTTTCAACTTGAACAAAAAATAACTAGAAACACATCACATTCATAACAAATCAAGGTCTAGAGTTAGTAGATCCAATTCAAAACTCAAAAGGTAAAACAGATCTAGAAACCCAAAATTCTGAAATTTCCTCAATCTAGATCTCATCAATGATGACATCAGTCCAAATTTGACAAAATTCATCCAGGCTAAGATCTATTTTGTAGATCTTAAAAATAATAGGAATACTTCACAACAACCAAAAGGGAGGGTGAATTAGTTGAACCTTGGTATTTTAAAATCAAATTCAAATCAAAGTTTTCAGGATCTTTATCACTTTTAAACTAAGAAACCTTTTACTCAATCAAATAGCTCAGTCCAAGAATTCACTAGATCAAAACCAAACTTGTTGTGCAATGAATATGATTTCAAAGAATAAAAGACAAATAATAAGATGAGAAGAGAAATAAGAACACACACAATTTATACTTGTTCACTTCAAATTATGAAGCTACATCCAGTTTCTTCCAACCAACAGTAGGTTAGAGTTCCACTATTATAAAAATATTCTTACAAGCTTTTACAAGAATCTCCCCTTTATCAACCCTAGACAAAGAACATAAATCTGAAACCCTATTAGAAATCTAAGGAGAAAGATCCAGAGAACACTACTCTGATCTTTAAGCTAGAGAACCCTTCTCTAGTCCCAAGCTTTAAGAATTAAAATTACAATAGCCAATACAACACAAATTTGTAAACAAAATTACAACCAATCAGTTAAGGAAAGAAAGCACCTGATGGTCCAGTGAATGAAATGCACATGAATGAACAAATCAGATTGAAAGATGAAAAACAATCTCATAACATCTTCTTCCTTAACCTTTGAAAGTATCTTCTTGCTTTAAAGAATCACTCAAAAATCCATGAATGTTTTAGTGAAAGCAAGAACTCATAGAACCCAGAAAAATCACTTAGAACGTGTTTAGAAAGCTTATGTGTGCTCAGAATACGAATTGATCGAGTTCCAAAACAAGTTGAGCCAAGGTTCTATTTATAACAAACTTTTGTAACTGTCAGTAATCGATTAAACGTGCCTAATAATCGATTATTTCACTCATGTAATCGATTAAATCATTCTGGTAATCGATTAAACTGTTCTACAAGAATTTGGTCATGAACAATGAACAAAATAATCGATTGTTCCGTCTTGTTATCGATTAAGACAGGAAGATTCATAAACTTGAAATACAATGTGTAATCGATTACGGAATCTGGAAATCGATTAAACCAGGAAGCTTTAGAAATCATATTGAACTATGTAATCGATTACTATATTTGGCAATCGATTAATGCATCAAAAACTAATGTGCATATGTATATGATGTAATCGATTACTACATTTGGTAATCGATTAAGACAGGAAGATGGTTTTTTCAGATTAACCTGTGTAATCGATTACTACTCGTTGGTAATCGATTCTTCCAACACGGTTTAAAATAATGTATAGCAATGTAATCAATTACTACCTGTTGGTAATCGATTAAAATGTTCATCAAGGCAGTGTATGTGAAAACAAAGGTCAAATAATCAATTATTTCGATAGGTAATCGATTACATTGTTCTTGAAAAATTTTCCAGAATGAACTAAGAACAAAACAATCGATTATTTCCTCAATGTAATCGATTAAGTAGGTACAAATTCATTTTTCCAAAAACCTTAGATTTAAATTGATCATTTTACCAAAGCCTTGTGATTTTTATTACTCAAGTTAATTGAGCTAATGAATGATATGAATGCAATGCACTTGGATCACCAGAATTGCTTCTTTCTTACACATTTAACACAAATCATTCTTCAAGGCATCCAATGCATGTTGAAAGCTCAAATCCAAAGCTTGATTCCTATTCCATTCTTCAACTAGCTCCTCTGAAACTCACAATCTCCCCTTTTTTGGCTTTAAACATGCCAAATCTTTAGTTGATTAACAGTAAGGCTTGAAATAAATTGTTGAATCAATTTGAAAAAGCTTGAGCTTTGCAAACCTGAAAATTTTCAATTCCTTTGCCAAGAACAAGTGTTAAAAGCATCTATGATTCATGTGGCATTCATTTACAAGTATTATATATTGAATATATTCATTTTAAACACAACTCCCCCTAAATTTTAGCATCTATTCAATTCAAATTTTGGGCAAAAAGTGAAACAAAAAACAGGGGCAAACAGAGCATTATGCAGAGCATACATTAATCAATCATTTCTCCCCCTATTTGGCTTGTTAAAGACAAAAATATAAAGAGCACAGCGGATATATTGAATTGGAAGCAAAATGGAAGATTTAATATTCATTTGGGAAGCCATTACATAGTGAAATTAAAACAGAAAATTAACAACTTAAAAACAAAGCATAAAAACTTAAAAAAATACATAGGCCTAGAATTCTGCAGATGCACTATCTGTGATATTTGCTTCTATGGTGTCTAGCCTATCCCTAATCTCTCCTAAGGCTTCATTTGTTTCAGCCTTAAAGTCCTGTTGCATCTGGATTAGATTGTCCATTTTCTGTAGCATCAAAGACTCAAATTGAGAGTACAAGGGCTATTGTGGATCCCTTGCTTCATCTTCAGAATCAGCAACTTGGTCTCCTTCATCATCAACAGTAGTAGGCTATGGTTGTCCAGCCATGATCCAGTCATCTGGAGTCTTCCTCATTCCCATCTTTGTGAGGTGTTTCTCCTTTATTAGGCTATTGCTTGAGTTTGTGTGGTCCACAACCTCATTTTCCAAATCAATGTTGAAGTGGTCAATGAACCTAGATACAAGCACATGATATGGGAAAGGATAGTTGACCAACCTTTTGGATTTGAGCATTATTTCTTCAAAGATGAGAACCCAATTCATGCGTATGTTGTTCTTCAGACCATACACCAATTGCAGGTCTTCATTTGTGGCTTGGGCATGATTAGTTGCCCTAGGAGTTATCACATAAGTGATAATGTAATGGAGAAGCCTATCTTCTGGGGTCATGGGTCCAGTACCCAATCTGTTCCTAAGTTGCATATAAGGATCATGCAACATCTCCCTATAGGTGTCCATTTTACTATACCCATCAGGTTCCTCATCAAACTTCCTAGCCGCTTCACAAAGGACCCCAGCCATAGTCTCCCAAACTTCATGGGTGATTTCCATTGTTACACCCTTCACCTTGGTAATCATGGTCCCATTCATTGACCCTTTGGCATAGGTATAAAATACCTTCACCAAGTCAGGGTAGAAAGTACCCTTCATCTCCAGAAATCTCCTAAGCCCTTGGACTTCTAGAAATGCAGGGAATTGAAATCCCTCCCTAATAAACCAATTCAGGTCAAGATATTTGGGTGAGGCTACAAGCTTGGTGGCATTGAACTGTAGATAGTTCATTTTGTCAGACTCTATGGAAAACCACAAGTACAGCCTATTTGGGGGTGGAGGAGGAGGAGGATTGGATGATGACTCTCCTACTTTCCTCTTTGAGGACCTAGCACGTTTGGGTGTTGGGTTTGACATGGTTTAGGATAGGTTCAGACACATGAAAAACTCAAAAAAATTTAGAAATTTCAAAGAGAGGAGACAAAGGTGCAAGGTTTTCTATTGATGCAATGCACTATTTATAGGCAGAATTGATGCTCCTAACGTCCATATTTTTGAAAATATAGTTGTTGGTGACAGTTAAGGCACTTCAGTGGCCTTGGATTTCCTTTGGATTTGGTTGGCAGTTACATTTTTAGAGAAAAATTGTCAGAAAACGCACAACAGGCAAATTAATCGATTATTTACTAATGGTAATCGATTATTTTGCACATTTTGAACACAAAAATTGCACGTGGTAATCGATTATCCCGTATGGTAATAGATTATTTTCCAACCAATCAGAGGTAAAAGATGACATGTAATCGATTATATGCTTATGTAATCGATTATATCATGATTTTGGGATTTTTGTCAAGTATTAAAACTCGTGTAATCGATTATCCCGAGTGGTAATCGATTACTCTAGGAGAATCAAAAATCATAACCACTTATGTAATCGATTACCAATTTGTCGTAATCGATTACTCCAGTGAAACTTTTAAACTGGGAAATGCATTTTGTTCATAGTAATCGATTATCCCGATACGTAATCGATTATTCCAGGAAGAATCATTTCTTTGAAGCACAGAATAATCAATTACAAGATTACAATAATCGATTACTTAAGCTTGTTTAGCACAAATAAGGTGATTTTTAATGAATTTAATCGATTAACCCGTGGTGTAATCGATTATTACAGCAAGTTTATCAGAAAACAGAGCATGTAGTAGTTCAATACAAATTTTTAGTCATTTTATGTGATGAAGGCATAATTTTGCATGGAAAGGCACACTTTAAACAGGCTAGCATATGTTGGATTCATCAAGAATACCTAGCATGTTTCTAAGTGCATAAAATCTATCCCTAGCCAATGGTTTGGTGAATATATCAACAAGTTGGTTATGGGTATCAATGAACTCAACCTTGATGATACCTTTCTGAACATGATCTCTGAGGAAATGATGCCTTATGTCAATATGCTTGGTCCTTGAATGCATTATTGGATTCTTTGATATGTTTATAGCACTTGTATTGTCACATAGCAAAGGTATTTCATTCAGTGCAACTCCAAAATCTTGCATTTGTTGCTTCAACCATAGGCTTTGTGCACAGCAACTTCCAGCTGAGATATATTCAGCTTCAGCAGTTGACAAAGCAACACAAGATTGTTTCTTGCAATGCCATGAGATCAATGAACTTCCCAGAAGATGACAAGTGTCACTTGTACTTTTTCTATCTAACTTGCAACCTGCAAAGTCAGAATCGGAATATCCAATAATATTAATTGAAGCACATTTGAGATACCAAAGACCAACTTTTGGTGTAGCTTTGAGATAGTTGAGGATCCTCTTGACTGCTGTAAGATGAGACTCTTTGGAATTTGCTTGATATCTTGCACACAAGTAAACACTCAACATTATATCAGGTCTACTAGCTGTCAAGTATAGAAAAGATCCAATCATTCCTCAAAACTTAGACTCGTCAACCTTCTTTCCACTTTCATCTTAATCAAGATATGTTGATGTAGCCATTGGATTTGCAACATCTTTGCTTTTCTCCATATCAAACTTCTTAATAACTTCAAGGCAATATTTGGATTGATTGAGAAATGTTCCATTCTTCATTTGCTTCACTTGAAGTCCAAGAAAGAATGTTAATTCACCCATCATTGACATTTCAAATTCCTTCTGCATAGCCGAGAAAAATTCCTTACATAACAAATGATTAGTAGAACCAAAAATTATGTCATCCACATAAACTTGAACCAATAAGATATCATTGTCATGCCTTTTGATGAACAAGGTTTGTCAACATTGCCCCTTGTGAAAGATTGTTCAAGCAGAAATTTGCTTAATCTTTCATACCATGATCTAGGAGCTTGTTTCAAACCATAGAGTGCCTTTTTCAGTTTAAAAACATAGTTAGAATGTTTGAAATCAGTAAAACCTGGAGGTTGTTCAACATATATATCCTCCTCAATGTATCCATTCAAAAAGACACTTTTAACATCCATTTGAAAAGTTTGAAATCCATGAGACATGCATATGCAAGCAATAACCTGATTGCTTCCAATCTTGCAACTGGAGCATAAGTTTCTTCATAGTCTATGCCCTCTTCTTGGTTGTAACCATTAGCAACCAATCTACCTATATTTCTGACTATGATTCCACTTTCATCAAGTTTATTTCTAAAAACTCATTTTGTACCAATGGGTTTAAGAGAGGATGGTCTAGGAACAAGTTCCCAAACTTCATTTCTCTTAAACTGATTTAACTCATCATGCATTGCATGCATCCAATGTTCATCATTCAAGGCTTGATCAATATTCTTAGGTTCAATTTGAGAAACAAAAGCCATATTACAACATAGGTTTCTTAATGAGGATCTAGTAGAAACTCCTTTTGAAACTTCACCTATGATATTGTCAAGTGATAGGTCTTTTGTTGTTCTCCAATCTTTAGGCACTTGAACAGGGGTTGATGGTTTTGCTTCAGCACTTGGTTCTTTTTTCTCTTTGGTTAAGGAATCATCTAGCTGAATAAATTCTTCCATTTGGCCTGCATCTACATCACACTTCTTTTCCTCTTTAGAGGGATTAGACTCATCACAAATAAAATGTACAGATTCTTCCATGCACATAGTTCTCTTATTGAATACTCTATAAGCCTTACTATGTAATGAATATTCAAGGAAAATTGCTTCATCAGCCTTAGCATCAAATTTTCCAAGTGATTCTTTCCCATTGTTTAATACAAAACACTTGCAGCCAAAAACTCTTAAGTGAGAAATGTTGAGTTTTCTACCTTTGTATAGCTCATAAAGGGTTTTCTTTAAAATAGGCCTTATAAGTAATCTATTCAAAGTGTAGCATACTGTACTTACAGCATCAGCCCAAAAATATTTAAGCAAATTTGTCTCATTAAGAAGTGTTTTTGCTCCTTCTTCAATAGATCTGTTTTTCCTCTCCACAACACCATTTTGTTGGGGTGTTCTTGGAGCTGAAAAATTGTGGTTAATTCCATTCTCTTCACAAAATTTTTCAAAATGTTCATTTTGGAATTCACCACCATGATCACTTCTTATTGAGATAATTTTGCTACCTTTTTCATTTTGTGCAAGCTTAGCCATTTTTCTAAATGCAAGGAAAGCATCACTTTTGGATTTCAAAAACAGAGTCCAAGTGTATCTAGAGTAATCATCCACAATCACAAGCCCATAATAGTTGTCACCTAAACTCATTATTCTAGAAGGATCAAACAAGTCAATGTGTAGTAGTTCAAGTGGTCTAGAGGTGGAAACAATGTTTTTACTTTGAAAAGAGTTCTTAGTTTGTTTCCCCTTTTGACAAGCATCGCAAAGTTTGTCCTTTTCAAACTTGAGTTTGGGCAACCCAATTACTAAGTCTTTTCTAGTAAGCTTGTTTATGTGGTGCATGTTTATGTGACTAGCCCTTCTATGCCATACCCAAGATTCATCAATCTTGCTTACAAGACAAGAAGTGTTATGGAAGAATGCATGATCAATTGAAAGTATATATGTTGTAAGGACCCTGAGATCTGGCGCGGGTGGCGCGAGGAGCCGCGCGGTTAGCGCCATTCCATTTGTTAGAAAACCCTGTAGAGGGTGTGGCGCGGTTAGCGCTAGTGTAACATCCCGGGCGCTGACGAGGGCGGGGAGTGATCGCCGGTGCAGTGAGGCACGAACAAGGAGCGGCTCCTGGCAGGCTTCCAGCGGAAGGGATACATGAATGAATCGAATACACACCCGAACGAGAGGGATCCAGAGGCTGTGCAGGTATGGGACTGTACAGTTGAGGATAACTTAAAAGGATTTAATAGGTACTACCTATACCAACAAGGTGCATCTACTTTTCGGTAGCCCATAACTTAAGAACTCCACAGTTAAGCGTGCTTGACTTGGATTAATTCTTGGATGGGTGACCTCCTGGGAAGTTTCTCAGGAAGTGTGTGAGTGAGGACAAAGCACACTGAAAAGTCTTGTGTTGGTATGTAGGGACAGTCGTTGATCCTGCAAGTGGCCGGGTGTTACAAGTGGTATCAAGTGGTATCAGAGCAAGGCCTCTCTAACAGTACGGTGTGGTTCGAGGACGAACCAGGCGGAAGCTGGTGGGCATGTAACATCCCGGGCGCTGACGAGGGCGGGGAGTGATCGCCGGTGCAGTGAGGCACGGACAAGGAGCGGCTCCTGGCAGGCTTCCAGCGGAAGGGATACATGAATGAATCGAATACACACCCGAACGAGAGGGATCCAGAGGCTGTGCAGGTATGGGACTGTACAGTTGAGGATAACTTAAAAGGATTTAATAGGTACTACCTATACCAACAAGGTGCATCTACTTTTCGGTAGCCCATAACATAAGAACTCCACAGTTAAGCGTGCTTGACTTGGAGCAATCTTGGGATGGGTGACCTCCTGGGAAGTTTCTCAGGAAGTGTGTGAGTGAGGACAAAGCACACTGAAAAGTCTTGTGTTGGTATGTAGGGACAGTCATTGATCCTGCAAGTGGCCGGGCGTTACAGCTAGGGTTGGCGCGGATGGCGCCAGATCCACTGGAAGGTGGCGCCAAGCCGGCGCTGGTAGCGCCAGGGTCTCTGGAGGTTCACGCTGGGAGTGCCAGTGGTGGCGCCAGGGGCGCCATGATTTCCAGCTGGCGCTGATGGCGCCGCAGTTTTTGGATTATGGCGCCAGGTGCGCGGGAGTTGCGCTGATGGCGCCACAATTTTTGAAGCTGGTGTGGATGGCGCGACATCCCGCGCGGATCGCGCGGGAAGGTCGGTGTAGGCTATATTTAAAGCCAAGTCGCGAGAGAGGGAGAGGAAAATCTTTTTCTTCCTCCTCTGAGCGTCCAACCTCCATTGGAGGGGTCCTCAAGCTTCCTAGATCTTAGTTAGTGACCCTAAACACTTCTAATTCCCACCAAACCTCTTAGAAACCAAGATTAAGCTAGAAGCCTTCCTCCATTTCCTTTGAAACCCCAGGAATCTCTTTCTCTGAGAAAGGCTGAAGAGAACTCGAGCTTGGGCGAGGAACAGCGGTGATTCAGCTGAACCAGGGCTAGGGAAAGTAGTCCAGAGGCCCTCCTCATCGGTTCTGAGGTAAGAAACTCGAGTTTCTCCAATTGATTTTGGATTTGGGGGTTTTGGGTGAATAGTGACCCATTTGTGATAGAGCTAGAATTAGCTCTGGGTCCAGTTGAGAGATGTGTTTAGAATCATGTGAGGAGGAAGGATTAGCTTTCAGTTTGTGATTTGGTGAATGTTAGTTTTGGCTCTAGGTTGTGCATGTGTGACTTGGACTGAGTCACTTGATTGAGACATGCAAGAGCCATATTGATGGGCTTGTGGTGCCTGTGAGGCCATGGGAACGGTGTCTAATGATTAGACCGTTCAAGCCCTATGGAAACCCTGAGTATTTGGGTGATGAGAGCTGAGATGCTCATTGTCTATGGCTTGGGCTGAGTCTGTGGGGACTCTGAGGCCATGGTTGATCTGTGATAGACCACTGAGGGTCTATAGAAGGGCTTGTGGAGGATGAGCCTGAGAAACCTTAGGTAGAGGACCTGGGTTGATAGAAAGGACTGAGGTTCCTTTCTTATTGGCAGTTGATGACTGCTAGATGAGCTTGTTCATGTTTATGTGCCTGAATGGTCTGTGATATGTGATTGGTTGCCTTGATAGGGCTTGACATGAGGGGTCAGAGAAGCAGACCATTGTTCCAGAGGCTGGAGTTGCCGGCACAACTATTAGGTAAGCTCATCATTCTGGGGATTAGCCCTTTCTCTTATTTGCCACCCAAGTGGGTGATGACTGCATGCCATGTTTGATTATATGTATATAATGTGCATGCTGTGGAATGAAAGGCCAGTGTGGCCTGTTTTGGATAGTTGTATGTGATTGAAGCCTGAGAGGCTAGATGAACAGTACTTGGAGTGATACTCAGACCGTTCTAGATGTATGAATTTATGATGAACCCTAGCATAGACACCGAGATGGTGTAAGGGTAATTGTGACACCTGTGACTTCAGGTGTGGGGCCTTGGGCCTTTGGATTGATGAACACTGTGAGAGTGTTCTATGATTGAGATGAAGACCACGAGGTGGTCATTGATAGAACCTACAGGATACTGGACTAGTATCGGGCTAGATGAGGTTCCCTAGCCAGAGGAAGAGTTTGAGGACTCCCTGGAATAGCTGAGATTCCATGGGAGGTGCCACTGCTCTCCACTAAAGTCCTAAGGGTGGATTTCCCTACAGGGATGTTCCTCCTTAGGCAGTGATATTGAAAGTCCTGGAGGGTTTTCCCAGGCCAGTGCTGTGAAAGTCCTGAGGGATTGAGTGCCTCCTGTGTGAGATGATCTCTCTCAGGCCAGTGTTTGGAAGTCCTAAGAGATTGAGTGCCTCCGGTGTGAGATGATCTCTCTTAGGCATGTGATTGATAGTCCTGGTGGACGGTGCTCCCGTTGTGGATGACTCCCCATGCAGAGGAAGTCCTGGTGGACGGTGCTCCCGTTGTGGATGACTCCCCAGGCAGAGGAAGTCCTGTGGGACGGTGCTCCCTATGTGGATTGACTCCTCAGGCACGTGTTGTGGAAAGTCCTGGAGGTGATTGCCCATTTATGGATGTTCTTGCCCAGGCATGTGTTATGAAAGTCCTGGTGAGGCCAGGCAGTAGACAGATATGTTGTATCTCTAAGAGAGGGCTTCCCGAGGGGATGAGAGCCTAAAGCCTCTTAGATGAGCCATATCTGGATTCTTGAAGTCCTGAGTTGAGAGATTCCTCGGGCAATGGGTGTGTGAAGTCCTGAGTAGGTGACTCAGGCAATGCTGGTTTCAGGAGGCGATGCCTCTTTGGTATGAGAAGTGTCCAGTGGTTGACACTTTTATGATATGGTACCTTTTTGAGAGATCGGTGAGATATCTATGAGACGACTGTAAGAGCCAGTATGAGTTGAGATGCCATGGTTATGGCTCGACTCTGTGAGACTAGTCTAAGATGGCTTGAGAGCCAGTATGAGGTGAGAGACCTCTGATGCTGAGAGCATCCAGTTAGTATCCAGAGAGCTGGGGAATGTGTGACGACCAGGATGATGTCCTAGGCCCAGTTATGTTTGTGCTTGGTGGTGAACCAGGGTAAGGGAGGATCTCCCAGAACCCTGAGCTTACTGAGACGTTTGTCTCACCCTGTGTGGGGTTTGTGGTTTTCAGGTACTTCTAGAGGAGAGAAGTTACCACAGGGCAGGAGGCCTTAGTTGAGGGTGCTGGAGTGGTCATGGGTTGCAGATGAAGATTAGAAGAGCTTTTATTTTGATCTCTGTCTTGTATTCTGTATAAGTATAGGGTGTGAGTGTACACCCGTTGTTCTGTACATATTTATGTTGTATAACCACAGATGTGGTAGAACTAAGAGTTGTATATGTATATGTACAGTCTATGTGATGTATATGAGTTATGTTTCCTCCTGATATCTCTCGTTAGATTTCTGTGTTTTCTGCCTATGTTGTATTTATGTTTGTGATAACTGGATCAGCAGGGGCTTGGTTATGATGCTTTGTGTTGTGTTTTAAAATCCATGCATAATGTAATCAAGAAAAACGATTCTTTTGCTTCCGCACTGCGTTCAGATAACGCTGATAGCGCGCTTATGATATTATTAATGATAACACGTCCGGGGTGTTACATATGTTACCTTTCCTTTTACCTATATGCAGAACTTCATCACTTTTTCCATCACAAATCATGCAGCAGTTTTTATTGAAGGTGACTTTAAATCCTTTGTCACACATATGACTTATTCTCAAAAGATTATGCTTCAAACCTTCTGCATAAAGAACATTCTTGATCTTTGTTTTGAAGCTATCTCCAATGTTTCCTTCTCCAATGATCTTGCCTTTATTATTATCCCCATAAGTGACATATCCTCCATCTCTAAGTGTTAAATTTGTAAGCATGGACATGTCTCCCGTCATATGTCTAGAGCATCCACTGTCAAGGTACCATGTTGATGATCTAGCTCTTAGACATACCTGTAAAAATCAAATCAATATGCAAGGGAAGGTACCCAATTAAGGTTGGGTCCATAGGGGTTAGCATTTTTCTTTCTTTTTGGAATCCAAATGCAATCTCCATTTGGCACATAGAATCTCCTAGCATAGCATTTGTATGATGTGTGTCCCTTTTCCATACAATAGTTGCAAATGACAAATTTTGATGGTTTTTTAAATGCAGCACTTTGATTGATCCTTGAGTTTTTATGTCACTTTTGATTATTCTGTTTTGGAGGCACAAATACTGTTTTTCCAAATGATTTTGTGTCATGTTTGTACCCCAAACCAGAAGTATCTCCAGCATACTTTTGCACACTCAGCATTTCAGCCAAGTTGCATTTTCCTTTGTAAAGCTTTCTCAAGAGATCAATTAAATCACCGTTTTTGGATAAAAGTAACATGTACTTTTCTCTTTGTCTTTGTTTATAATCACCAAAATCCTTTTGAAGCAAGTTATACTTATCAACATTTGTAGAGGAAGAGGCACACACATCCATTCAAATTGTAACTTGAAACAAGTTTTTCATTTTCTTCTTTCAAGTTGCAAATCTCAGTTTGCAATTCAGTTATTTTTGCAACATGCCATCTAAGATTTCCTCTGAGCTTGTTATTGGATTTTGCAAGATTTTGGGCTTCCTCATGCATTTCTTGGAAAGTACTAATAGCTTATTCAAGTTCAGAATTTACCTCATCTCCATCACTAGATAAATCATCATCATCTTCATTGATAGTGGAGGTGAGACACATGTTGGCTTCTTCATTTTCAGTAGAAGATTATGAGGTAGTTGACTCATTATCTTCCCAAGCTATGTAGGCTCTTTTAGCTTTCCCTTCCTTCCTTATCTTGTTCTCTCCTTGTTGTTTCTTCAAGTAGATTGAACACTCAGATTTGATGTGGCCAGGTTTACCACATTCAAAGCATGTAAAGTTGTTGTCAATCTGCTTGTTGATGTTGTTATTGTTGCTATTGTTGTTCTTGCTGGCTTTAGTGAACCTCGTGTTCTTATTTTTCCTTAGGAACTTGCTGAACTTTCTGACAACTAAGTTCATGTTATCTTCTTCATCCTCATCACTTGTTTCCTCTTCTTTTTCAACTTTTGAAGTTGTAGCTTTCAAAGTAATGCTTCTGTTTTTCTTTTCTGCATGTTCAATACATGTTAGTTGAGACATTTCAAGCTCATATTCAAGTAGCTTACCAAACAATGCAGCCATGGACATCTTTGATAGATCCTTAGATTCCTTGATTGTTGTTACCTTTGGTTGCCAAGGCCTTGTTAGACACTTCAAGATCTTTATGTTTAATTCTTCTGTGTCAAAGATCTTCCCAAGACCCAATAGATGGTTAACAATATGAGTGAATCTGGTTTGCAATTGAGAAATGCTTTCATTGGTGTTCATCTTGAACATCTCATACTCATGGATCAAAGCATGCTTCCTTGATCTCCTAACTTCTTCAATTCCTTCATGAGTAATTTCCAGCATCTCCCACATTTCTTTTGCACTCTTACATCTCACTGTCCTAAAAAATTCATTAGAGGAAAGTGCAGAGGTGATCATATTTTTGGCTTTGAAATCATATTGTGCAGCCTTTTGTTCAATTTCAGTCATCTCATCCCATTCTTTGGGAATCAATTCATTGGCAACAGTTTTCTTTGGAATGAAAGGACCCTTTTCTATAGCATTCCAAGCTCCTGGGTCATTTGATTGAATAAAGATTTTCATTCTATTTTTCCAAAAACTGAAATGTTCCCCTTCAAGCATAGGAGGTCTGTTTAAAGAAGCACCTTCCTTGAAAGTTATTTGTGAGGTATTCATTTTTCTTTTTGAAGAAAAACTAGTGATCTTGAATAACTCTCAAGAACCAGCTATTGATGCCAATTGAAAATAATAGGAATACTTCACAACAACTAAGAGGGGGGTGAATTGGTTGAACCGTGGTATTTTAAAATCAAATTCAAATAAGAATTTTCAGGATCTTTATCACTTTTAAACCAAGAAATCTTTTACTCAATCAAATAGTTCAGTCCAAGAATTCACTAGATCAAAATCAAACTTGTTGTGCAATGAATATGATTCAAAGAATAAAAGACAAATAATAAGATGAAAAGAGAAATAAGAATACACAATTTATACTGGTTCACTTTAAATCATGAAGCTACATCCAGTTTCTTCCACCCAACACTAGGTTACAGTTCCACTATTATAAAATATTCTTACAAGCTTTTACAAGAATCTCCCCTTTATGAACCCTAGACAAAGAACAGAAATCTAAAACCTATTAGAAATCTAAGGAGAAAGATCCAAAGAACACTACTCTGATCTTTAAGCTAGAGAACCCTTCTCTAGTCCCAAGCTTTAAGAATCAAAATTACAATAGCCAATACAACACAAATTTGTAAACAAAATTACAACCAATCAGTTAAGGAAAGAAAGCACCTGATGGTCCAGTGAATGAAATGCACATGAATGAACAAATCAGATTGAAAGATGAAAAACAATCTCAGAACATCGTCTTCCTTAACCTTTGAAAGTATCTTCTTGCTTTAAAGAATCACTCAAAAACCCATAAATGTTTTAGTGAAAGCAAGAACTCATAGAACTCAGAAAAATCACTTAGAACGTGTTTAAAAAGCTTATGTGTGCTCAGAATACGAATTGATCAAGTTCCAAAACAAGCTGAGCCAAGGTTCTATTTATAACAAACTTTTGTAACTATCAGTAATCGATTAAACGTGCCTAATAATTGATTATTTCACTCATGTAATCGATTAAATTATTCTGGTAATCGATTAAATTGTTCTACAACAATCTAGTCATGAGCAACGAACAAAATAATCGATTATTTCGTCTTGTAATTGATTAAGACAAAAAGCTTCATAAACTTGAAATATAATCGATTACGGAATCTGGTAATCGATTAAACCAGGAAGCTTTAGAAATCATATTGAACTATGTAATCGATTACTATATATGGTAATCGATTAATGCATCAAAAACTAATGTACATATGTATATGATGTAATCGATTACTGCATTTGGTAATCGATTAAGACAGGAAGATGGTTTTTTCAGATTAGCCTGTGTAATCGATTACTACTCGTTGGTAATCTATTCTTCCAGCACTGCTTAAAATAATGTATAGCAATGTATAGCAATGTAATCGATTATTACCTGTTGGTAATCGATTAAAATGTTCATCAAGGTAGTGTATGTGAAAACAAAGGTCAAATAATCGATTATTCCGATAGATAATCGATTACATTGTTCTTGAAAATTTTTCGAGAATGAACTAAGAACAAAATAATCGATTATTTCCTCAATGTAATCGATTAAGTCGGTACAAATTCATTTTTCCAAAAACCTTTGATTTAAATTGATCATTTTACCAAAGCCTTGTGATTTTTATTACTCAAGTTAATTGAATTAATGAATGATATGAATGCAATGCACTTGGATCACCAGAATTGCTTCTTTCTTACACATTTAACACAAATCATTCTTCAAGACATCCAATACATGTTGAAAGCTCAAAACCAAAGCATGATTCCTATTCCATTCTTCAACTAGCTCCTCTAAAATCAACAGATCTTACAAAACTCTGACATATGCACGACCAGAACCATTGTCAACTTGCATGCCATGACTGCCATTAGGGGGAAGATAGGGGGTTCGTTTGGGGAGAACTCGTGCATGGAGGGGGGAGGGGTAGCGAGAACTGTTACCACCAGATGTCTACCCTAGAAAGCTAAAGTCTCAAAGTTTACCTTTTTTTATTCTATTCTTAGATTCTTAAAATAAAAATAAAAAGCTTAGTTGTATTTTGAGGATTCTTATAAACATTTTTTTAAAGGTAAATAGTCACTTTCGTCCTTGAATGTGTAGAACACTGACAAATTTGTTCCCGAAAGATGAAAATTTAAATTTTAGTGTTCGAAAGTGAAAAAAGTGCAACAAATCTATCCATCCATTAACTTTTGTTTGTTACTATAATGAAAGAGCTTACGTGACACAGAAGGACGAAAATGTCACAAAAATGATTGTTAACATGGCTGCTGAATATATTGGACCAAAATGTCAGTAAGTTTCCATTGGATCAAAATGTCAGTAAGTTTTCATTAGATCAAAATGTCAGTAAGTTTTCATTGAAATAATTTGTCAGACCCCAAATTTTGTTTCATTTAAGGATAAAATATACCCCTCTTTTGTGATTGAAAAATTTGTAATGATTGATACACTATTACAATATTTATTTTGGTACACTGGTAAAATGTTTACTTTGAAAAATTTTCTATTGCGACAATATTAAATAGTGACAAAATTAAGTTGGGTCTCATTTTTTGTAAGGAATAACTTAATGGTTGTACATTTTTGTTTAAGTCTCATATTTTGGATAAGATATTCTCACATTAGAAATTTCAGAGAACATACAGATTATACTTATTAATCAATATTATGCTTATTATTATGTTTGCTTCTTTATTTTTTTAAAGTATTTTATTGTAATGTTATGCTTCTAACGATAAAAAAGGTAGGGAAGATGAATATTAAATTATATTTTACCTTTAAATGAAACAAAATTTGGGGTATGATAAATTAGTCCAATGGAAACTTACTTTTTCGTCCAATCTATTCAGCAGTCATGTTGACATTTTTGTTACATTTTCGTCCCTCTATGCCACTAGGCTGTTTCATTACAGTAACGAGCGAAAGTTAACGAATGAATGAATTTGTCGCACTTTTCTCACTTTCAGGGACTAAAATTTGAATTTTCATATTTTGGAGACAAATTTATCGACATTCTACAATTCAAGGACGAAAATGACTATTTATCACTTTTTTAAACACATTCTTTCTAATTAGTTAAAATTTATTAAAAATTATAAAATTAGGAAAGAGAACAATAAATATTTCATGTGACCTACAAAAATTTGTCATTTTTAATAAATTTCAATCAATAAAAAAAAAGTGCCCAAATAAATGTATGAGATAGCCTATTCATAATATTTCTCTTATATTTTTAATCTGTTAAGTATCTAGATTAAGTTAATTGAGTCTTTAAAATTTTCTTCCATTTACTACAAGGTTTCTTTATCCTAATTTCATCAAATACTTAACGAAATTATTTCCTCCGTTCTTATATATAAAACTTAATTACCTAATTCACTAAGATTAAGAAATCATAGTAATAAATTTCTTTTAAATTTATATTTTTTTAAAAATTATTCTTATCATTAATATTTCTCTCTTAATGATTTGTCAATACATTTTCTTTCTTTTTTCAATAAAGAATATTTCTATTAAAAATTAATTAATGTAAAAAATATTATAAATTGAGTGTTATAAAAAAATATTATTTTAAATTTAGACCTTATAAATACAAATAAGAAGAGGGAGTAACTAATATAACAGTGTGATCGTGAGATGAGAAGAGAATAATAGGTGGATAAACTTAAATAATAGATAATATTTGAGCTATAATGACTTAAAAAAGCGATATAATGCATTGAATTAATTGTCATGTTGATGATTTTGTGGGTTAGTTATTGCTTTGCTTTTATGATAACAACTAACCAAAAAAAATGTCATTTATCGGTATGAAAGAACCTGATTGTACAAAGAGAAAAAAAATGTTGAAAGAACTAATTGAAGCAATTAAAACCTGGAGAACCAAAATCAGATACTCAAATTAAAAAGCCTTAAAAAATATCATTGACAAATCCTTAAAAAAAATATCATTAAAATAAAAGAGATAGAACGACTATGATTCAACCAGAAACGAACGACACCGTTTTGCAGGAAAGCACTAGAAGTGAACGCATACACTGACTAAACTTTGACCTCCCAAGTTGGGCCATTTTCAAACCCTAGCGACGCATCACCGCCATCACCGTCCACCTTCGGGAAAAGAACGATCCTTAATCTCGCTCACCCCTTTGCCCTTTCTCCAATTCACCTCTCTCTCTCTCTCTCTCTCTCTCTCTCTCTCTCTCTTTAATTTAAGATCTTTCGAAAGTTTCTCTCTCTCTCCCACCGAAACCCTAAACACCCACAACGATAATCGTGTGTTCTTCTACCACCCGAAGATCGGTGGATCCATCTAAGGCCAGATCGAGGTAAACCCTACTTGATTCAGTGGTTATTTTGTTTCTGTTTTTCGTTTCTATCTTTTGGGGCAATGCAAATCCGGAGCTGGTGGTGACTTGCGCAAGTTATGAAATTGGACACTTGAATTTGTCGGGTATAACCCCACTTGGTTCACTGGTTAAGATCGAGAGTTAACGTTAGGATCTTTTTCATTTGGGTGTTGAGGTTTTTATTTTTGTTTTTACTTTTATTTTGCCCCTTTCTGGTTGACCAGTGGATTAGGTTTGGACAGTGATGTCTGTGAACAATAATAACCCTTCTAAGGGCATTGGGGCCCCTTCCTCATCCTTTGGCAATGCTGGAATACCCTCCAATTCTATACCTTCAAACCCTGGGTTTTCACAGTCCCAAGGACAGGCCCAGCTTCCTGTTGGTTTTCAAGGACAGTTTCCACTGTCCCAGGCCCATGCTATTGTCCAAGCTCAGTCCAAGGCCCAGGCTCAGGCCCAGGCCCAAGCAGCAGCTGCAGCTCATGCTCAACTCCAGGCACATTTGCAAGCTCAGGGATTGAGTCTTAATCAGAACCAGGCTGGTGGTTTGGGGGTGTCGTCACCGTTGATTTCCACGCCGGGTAACACAAGCGGGAAACGGATCCCTCTGAAACCCCCCATGCGGCCGATTGGGTTTTCCCCTCCCAACAGCTTCTTGCCATTGAGACCGATGGAGCTCACGCCTGCTGCTCGGAGGAAAAAGCAGAAGCTTCCTGAGAAACATCTGCAAGATAAAGTGGCTGCTATTCTGCCTGAGTCTGCGCTGTATACTCAGCTTCTTGAGTTTGAGTCTCGCGTTGATGCTGCGCTTGCTAGAAAGAAGGCTGACATCCAGGAAGCGCTCAAAAACCCACCGTGTATTCAGAAAACTCTTCGTATTTATGTATTTAATACTTTTGCTAATCAAATTCGCACAATTCCAAAGAAGCCAAATGCGGAGCCTCCAACCTGGACACTGAAGATAGTTGGGAGGATATTGGAGGATGGTGTAGACCCTGATCAGGCAGGAGTAGCTCAGAAGTCGTCTCCTTTGTATCCAAAGTTTTCAGCTTTTTTTAAAAGAGTAACCATTTCCTTGGATCAGAGACTGTATCCTGATAATCACATTATTAATTGGGAGAATGCTCGATCACCTGCTCCACATGAAGGTTTTGAAGTAAAGAGGAAAGGGGATAAAGAATTTACAGTGAACATACGGCTGGAAATGAATTATGTGCCAGAGAAGTTTAAGCTTTCACCAGCTTTGACAGAAGTTCTTGGTATTGAGGTTGATACCCGCCCGAGAATTGTTGCTGCGATCTGGCACTATGTGAAGGCTAGGAAATTGCAAAACCCAAATGACCCTTCCTACTTTCACTGTGATCAGCCTCTTCAGAAAGTATTTGGAGAAGAAAAGATGAAGTTTACAACGGTTTCACAGAAAATATCATCGCATTTGTTTCCCCCACAGCCTATACTTTTGGAGCATAAGATCAAGCTCTCTGGAAACAGTCCTGCTGGTACTGCTTGTTATGATGTGATGGTTGATGTTCCTTTTCCTATTCAGAGGGAGTTGTCTGCCTTATTGGCTAACGTGGAAAAGAACAAAGAGATTGAGACATGTGATGAAGCAATATGTGGAATCATTAGAAAAATCCATGAGCACCGTAGGAGACGGGCATTTTTTCTTGGTTTTAGTCAATCGCCGGTAGAATTTATTAATGCATTAATTGAATCTCAAAGCAAGGATCTGAAACTTGTATCCGGAGAACCTAGTCGCAATGCAGAAAAAGAGCGTCGTTCAGATTTCTTCAACCAACCATGGTAAGCTTTAAGATCTATCTTTGTTTGTCCCATACTGTTTTGTTTTATTCTATATTTTATATTTTTTTTATGTTTTGCTCAACTCTCTGCATATGCTACCTTCTTTAGTTGGTATTTGCAAATTAATACATTACCATCTGTTTAACTTGGCTATGATTGACCTGTGAAAAAGTTCCCTTAGTTTAGGGTGATGTATGATATAAGTTGGATTGTTTATGTTAGTTGATTGATACACTTGAACCAACCCACAGTCATGGGAGGATTTCATTTCAAAATTCAGATGTGACTAAATAATGCATGTGTTTTTCTTCTGAGCAAATTACACCAACCCTTCCTGAGGTTTCTTGAGATTGCACTTGTCTTCCTTGCATTTTTAACATTCATAGAAACTTCCCTTATTCGGGGTACATGGTGTAATGTGTTTCTTGGATAACAAGGGGTAGAGTAATGTATAGGAGTTGATTTCAAACAATTAGGAAAAGCGCGGGGGGAGGGGGGGGTTAGTATTAACAGTAGTGTTCATGTGCCTTTTCTTGAATGTTACTATTATGTAAATAAATACACGTCAGTTACTGTCATTGTAAAATTTCATGTATTGTTTGAAAACTTGAGCAGGGTTGAAGATGCTGTTATTCGTTACCTGAATCGCAAACCAGCTGCGGGAAGTGATGCTCCAGGAAGCACATGACACCAGTTCATATCTTAATCATTCATCATCCCTTTTGACGATGTATTTCAAGATAAATTATACCTTGAGAATTTCTGAAGTAGCTAGTTTTCCAACTTCCATGCTTGTATTAGTGGCCGGAAGGAATGCTGCTCCATAGTGATCATATACAATATGTTGTTGTATGGGTAGTAGTGTGAGCACATTTAGTTGCAGTGCTGATAATTGCTTGTTTAGGTGATAAATGGTACCACAGTTTCATGTCTCTTAGTTGTAGTCAACTGTGATGGATTCTTTGGTTACCTCATTGTCCATTTCTCCACGCAAGATGTTTTACATTATTCTGAAAAATTGTATCAGGAAAGATTGATTGGTGTACAGTATCTTCAGTTGTCTTGTGACACATAAGAGAAAACAAATGTTGCACCCCATGACTATTGTAGTTTCATCCATCTATGGGTTCTGTTGGCATTGATTGTTGGACCGTGGTACTTGTTCAATTATGAATGTTAGTTGTAGTGTTACACAAATAATTCTATTACAAGAAATTTCGGTTGCTTTTATTCATTTACTTTCACTCAACTTTGAACAACGCAGTCTACTCAAACAACCGTGAACGTATCCAAGGCATAACCAAAACCTCACGCACAAAAAAATATTTTGTTACTCAGCAGTTAGCACATCTGAAATGTTTGTTTATTTATTTATTTATAGCAGTATAGCCAACTCCCACAAGTCACTATCATTCTTAAATAAAAAAAATAGTCAGATTTCCATTAATGTCATGATCACATTCTGTGTAACCAAGAGAAGAGGAGAGAGAAAGTAGAGAGAGGGTATGGGAAACACGGTGAGGTTGGGGAGTGTTCACGAGGACAGGGTATAAGGGGAATGGAAGAATCTCATCTTTCTTCACCAAATTCCGGAATGCGTACTACGAGGAACACCTATGGAGAGTATTTCAACGTTATGAAATGGTCAGGGGGATCTGCATAGCAAAAAAGAGATAAGTGGGGGAATAGGTATGGGTTTGTTAGGTTCCTTGATGTTCAAAACATTCATTACTTGGAGAAACAACTGGAGATGATACAAATCGGGAACGTGTGTTGAAGTCTCAAAGAAAGGAATAGTAGGGAATCACCAAAAGGAAAACAAGGTACTTCACGACAAAGGGGCAGACAAAGGAAAAGGAGAAGGAATTGTAGGGATAGATTCTTATGCTAAAGTTGTAGTAAAATCCAATATGGCACTTAGTGTAGAGTGGAGAGAAGTAAGAAAGAAAAATCGAGAGAAGAGGGAGCAAACATGGTGGGGAAAATAATTAAAGATAGAGCTAAACAATCTGGAATGGATTCAACATAGTTAAGTAGGGAGACTAAGGGACTTGGCACTGTTTGACAGGTTGGATGATGTTTTTTTTGCTCAGGACGAAGCAATGTCAAACTGAGGTATCTTGGTGATTATAGGGTGTTGACCACTGGTATATTTGAAGAATCTATAATAGAGAGAAAAGTAACGAGGAGGAGGGTTTATTCTCTGTTTTTCACTCCATTGAAAAATGGGTTCTCAAACAACATTTGGAAACAGATTGGCATGAGTCTGATGTTCTGGTATCCTGTTACAGTTTTGGGGAGATAACTACTTCGTGTCAATGGCTAATTCTTTTAGAGAATTTGTTGTTTCTAATAAGGAAACGAAGGAGATGAAGAGGGTGGACATGGCATGTCTTCTTGTTAAAGTGCGTCTCCTTAACTTGTTGTGTATCATGAAAATGTGAAAATCAATGGAGGTGTCTTTGTCATTAGGGCGGTGGAAGAGTTAACAAACAGTGGCCATAGATGTGGGTGTTGGAGATGGGCGGGGAAAAAGGACGAGGCTGATGCAGATCCATAGGGAAGTATGATGGGGAAGGTATATTATCATCCGAATTTGAAAAAGAGGAAGATGATTACAAACGGGAGGGGGTGGAAGTCAACAGTGCGGAAGCGGTGGTGAACCATGGTGGAGGTCTTGAGGCACAACGGACGTGTCAAAGGTGATCCCCAAGGGGAAGAAACAACAAGGCGTGCATTGTACACTGCAAAAAGTAGGGGGAAAGTTAGAGAGTCAGGAGGACATTGAGGGGATAGATAGTAGGGGGGCTGTTGGTGGAGGACATGTGGAGTTGGTAGAAGTATCTGTTGAAGAGGTCCTTGTAAATACTAATGGGAATCAGAATGAAGGAGAAATGGGCCCAGGTGTTATGACCCCCAATTCAAATTGGGATTGTGCTTCATACACCATTTCCTTTTCTCATACACCATTTGCTATTTTCGTAATACCCAAAATGACCTCTTAATGAATGAAAAATAATATATAAACGTAAACTAAAAAGCAACCGAGAGAGAGAGCTGCGGTGTCTGTTTGCGATCCATTGTTTGAGTTGGTGGTATTGCTTGGAATCGCCATTCGTGAGGTTTTTGGAGGTGTGCGGGTTGCAGTTGGAGGTTTGGTGTCGCCGGAGAGGAAGCGCGGAGGTTGTGGTTGAGGTGAGTGGTTTTTTCAGCCGTATGGATTCGATAATCCGTAGTGTAATGGTGCATGAACGTACGGATTGTGTAATCCATATAGAAATAAAAAAAGTTTAAAAATTAATGAAAAATTAAATTTAATGTGAAAATTATAACTTAAAATATAAATAACGACATTTTAATTATAATAAGTAATTCATACAAAATAGATGGAGACAAAACATCAGAAAAATGCTAATCAACAATAGCTAAAAAACTAGAGATAGACATGACATGACGTTGTAACAATAACATTTGACAAATGGGAAATAAGCAAAGTAATCATTGTTGATCGGTTATTTGGGTTTCTTCGGTGACTGGCTTGTTGAAAATAGCTAGGATTTCTATTGGACCAAAACGTTTCCAGTAGTTGAATTCGGCTAAGACCTTTAACACATCTTCATCGCTTATCAACTCTTTTATGTCATATTGGATTGTGTTGTCTGAATAAGCGTAGTGGGATGGTTGTCGAAAAAATAATTTTCTTACCACCTGTGAGTTGTGTATTCCATAAGGGGGAACCCCAACATGTGCAACTTGCTTGATGACATCCTTGAGTGTTTGAATGTTGCATCATGAGGGTATTTGAAACCTTTTTGGATTTGTTCCAGTGAAAGAATAACCCAGACCATAACCGCTCTGTCGTGTTCTGTTCCATTTGCCGTTGTAATATAGCATTGCATCATGTGTTCGACCAATTGTAGATTGAAGTAAGTTTAGTATACCGTCTGCTGTTCTGTTGATTATACAACATATTTCTATAGGACCAATAGTTGACAGTTTCTCACTGGACATTAACATTGTGCAAACATCATCATCATTTGTTAGTTGCAGAGAATGAAAAAAAATTTGCTGACCTGCATGGATAGATGGTTGTCGATAGTAAATTTCATCAACAAATTGGGGCATGGGTTAGTAGAAGTGTGTTGTGAATCCTGGTCTTGAGTGCCTGAAAAGAACACTCATCAGGAACTCGCATTGGCACTGGAGTAGGACATTGAAAAGAAACACCAGTTTCGTCGTGTTTGATTGATCCATTTGGAAAAATGAATGCTAATTTGGAGTTAGCAATGGTCTGAGTGCTGGTTTCTCCTAAGAATGCCAT
>PYAF01002578.1:97671-111357 GCA_007407185.1 Glycine tomentella
GTCCAATGATGCTTTCCTTAGCTTCTTGGCTGTCCAAGTGTCCATGATCAAGAGTTTTCCATACCATTCCATTTCAAATTCGTAGGGTAGCTTTTGCCTTAATAGTTTTTGGTATTTTGCTTCTTTTTGGAAAAATCCGTTTCTGTAAAATATTTATTCTGGACTCGTTAACCGTTGGATCTTCTTAAAATTTTAATGGAATATTCCTAACTCAAATATCTAACTTTTGACCGTTGGGATTATTGAAATAAGACCCAGAACTGTCCACATGTTCCACGGAGTCAAGAGAAAATTTTTTCTTCAAAAATCTTCTTAGTCTCATTATTACCTTACTTTACATTTGGACCAATGATATGGCTAGGATCCTTAACCATCCATATGACCATTCTTGACTTTTCTTCAAGTTTTCCTCCATTGATCTTGCATCATGTGGTCAAGACTTAATTTAGAATTCCATATTAACCAAGTTTTTCTTAATTTCATGTAATAGCTTTATTTGAATTCTTATTGGTCCATTTTGTTTCTAATTAGTAAAATTACTAAACTAACTTATTTAGAAAACCTATTTTTTCCTTAATTAAGAGAAAACTCCATAGATTATGTCCATACTTTTCTCATAATTTTCTGATACTTGAAGTAGTCTAGATTAAGTTCTTTTTCAACCTATCTTCCAGAATTTGTAGAAATTCTATTTTAGGGTTTTCTGTCATCAACTTTACTGATAATTTGTTATCTATCAGTATTTTATTCAATACCAGGGTTCCTATAAATTTCTGAAATCTTCTTAATCATCATTTTTTTCCTAAGGGTATTTTAGTCATTTTACCACTTTCGGGCGTAATGGTAATTATTCAATTTGTTCAGGGATCTTTATGTAATTTTCTTCCAGAAATATCTTACTAAAATATCTAGGATATATTGGTCATTTTCAAAAATGTCTAAGGGTATAAATGTCATTTTTCATCCTAGGACATAATTGTAATTTCTGAAATTGTCCAGGGGCATTTTGGTCATTTACAAAATATCTAGGGGTATTTTCATCATTTACCCTAGATCCTTCTATATTTCCTTTAATTAATATTTTACCTTAGTAATTGACTGTTATTCCCAAAATTTTGGGGTGTTACAGAAGGCGAAATGCAAAACTTATATCCGTCAGCAGAATGCATGGGAATATGTGATGGAAGCATGGGGAAGCGTTGTCGACTGTGTTAAGGAAGATGAATTTGATGATTATGTTATGAAGTTTGAGGTTGCATGTGCTCCGTGGCCAACGTTCGTTGATTACGTTAAGGACACCTGGTTGACTCCCCACAAAGAAAAATTTGTGACAGCTTGGACAAACAAAGTAATGCATTTTGGAAACACAACAACCAACAGGTGACTTTCGTTGTCTTAAATTAATTCCATGTGTATAAATTCTTTGAAATTAATTCATTATTTGGTAAATTGTAGGGTTGAGTCTGCCCATTGGACCTTAAAGAGGTTGCTGCAAAATAGTCTTGGTGATTTATGCACGGTTTGGGATGCGATGAATAATATGATTACCTTGCAACATACTGAAATCAAGGCATCTTTGGAAAGAAGTACACATATGGTTGGACATGTTTTTAAAGTGACGTTATACAAGAGACTCATTGGCATGGTGTCCAGGCATGCGTTAAATCAAATTGCTGCTGAGTATGAGCGGGTGCATTATGCGGGAAAAAACCCATCTCGTTGTGGATGTGTGCTTAGAACAGCATATGGTCTGCCTTGTGCATGTGAGTTATATAATTATGTTCTTGCAAGCATTCCAATTAATAGCGTTCATGTGTTTTGGCGGAGATTAAACTTTTCGGATAATGGTGAAGATCAAAACCAAGTTACCATAACAGATGAGATGGAAGCCATATCTAATCGTTTTGATAAGCTTGATTTGTGTGGAAAAATAACACTAAAGTCAAAGCTTAAAGAAATAGCGTTTCCTGATAAGAATTCCATGTGCCCTCCAGCTGCTAAAGTCAAAACAAAAGGTGCTCAAAAGAAAAACATCTCAAAGCACGAACGTTCGACAAGAAGGGACCCGTCTTACTTCGAGTATGTCGATAAGTTACATTCTATGCAGAACAGTTGCTCTACTCCCATACAGTGTAGCTCCTCATCTGATGTTCTAATGAGGAACCGGATGGTTCCTATGCTCGACCAATTTCATCCATTTATGCACAAATTTATTGTTGACATTACTGATGTCAAAGCTGATGAAAATTACGGATATCGAGTTATTGCTTCCTTATTAGGTTACGGTGAAGAGGCCTGGTCATTAGTGCGCAATCATCTCCTTAAGGAACTTGCACAATGGACCGATCAATACATTGCGTTGTTTGGTGGGATACATAAGTTTGAAATGTTAAAGCGTTCCCTATTAGTTGATGGGTTGTCGAAGGTGAAAATTTGTTTTTATTTTATTTAACCAAATTTTCCAATCTGTTATATTATCCATGCATGTTTTATTAAACAATGATGTGCAGGTAACGATGGAGAAGTGGATGGATATCACAGACATGGGGCATGTCATTGCATCAAGGTATAACATCATCCTAGTATCCCTGTCACGACAACAAAGTATGACATTTTTTCCTCTGAGGGGCCAACCTCCTACAGATCCACGGGTTCATCGAGTTTTGTGCATTGGGCATGTGTTTGGAAACCATTTTGTTAAGGTAAGACACATCATAATTAATTTGGATGCATGATTGATATTTAATTTATCAGATTGATGATTTGTGTAACACTTTATTTCAAACAGGTAACTCTGGCCGACAATTGTCCATTACTGTTGACGGCATGTTTGTGGGCTAGTCACTGTACAACCGAAGCTCAGCAGTGGCCTTACTATTACGTTGATCGAATGCAGTTGTTTACGAAATCAATGAAATTACGCACAGAATATGTTGATTTGGGAAATGTTTAGACACTCAGTTGACAATATCAATGTATGCGTTTACTTGTTTAATGCATCTGAATCATTAAAAACATGTTGCGTGTCTTAAGTAAGCAAAGAACGAAGTAAGTGCAATAACGTGAACTATACTTTAATATCGATCAAAATATATATCAATCAATGTCCAATAAATAACTGCTAATAACTCATATGTCAATCGAGGTGAAATGTATACAACTAAAAGCCTATGCTACTCAAATGTATCTCATATGGAATCTGGGATGTACAAAAAAAAAATATAGATCAAAGCATATGCTAATGAAGACGCCTCCTCTGTGGTCGGAAACTCTGTCATCCTCGGGTGTAGACAAGGCCATCCTCAGTCACGCCTCGAACATGCTGAAGCAGCTGCTCTATCATGCTCCATGCATCTGTGCCTTCTGTGACCATCCTCATGTCAAGCATATGCTGGAGGCCCTCTGCAACACGTTGGCACGCATGCTGCAAATAAACAATACAATTTGGTTAAGAAACTGAACATCTGAAATGGAACAATACATACTTATCAAATAAACAATAAATACCAAGGCATAAAGTGGTCGCTGCTCATGTCCAGTACTGGGTGGCTCAGAAGAACGACCATGTCCATCCGTGGCTGGATCAGACGAAGGACCATGTCCATCAAGGGGTGCATCAGAAGGACCATGGGAATGGGTATGGGTTGGTGCACGCTGAGGCAGTGGTGGAATCTGGGAAGCCGCCTCCTCATACGCAGATGAAGTCATGAATGGATGGGACATGCGGAAGAAACACCCCATGTATGCAGCACCACAGTGAGCTGGATAATCAACCAAGTCTCCAGTGTCCACAATGTGCTCTGCAAAGTGAACCCACCTCTCCTCAATGGCCTCAACAGAAGGAACATTGTAACACCCTCACATTTTCATATATATGAAATTTCTTTAAATATGCATTCTTGAATAAAAGGACAAAAATACCCTTGAACATTTTGAAAAAAGACACCTATGTCCCTTTTGAAAATGACATAAATATCCGTGGACAATTTCAAGAATGACAGTTAGGTCCCTGAGGCAATAATTGACCAAAATACCCCTGGATATTTTATTAATGACCAAATTGCACTAGGAAGTCCAGTAAAGACATTTTAAGGAAAAAATGTTATAAATATCCTTAGATGTTTTAGAATGACCAAAGATACCCTTAGAGTGACAATTACAGAGAGATTGAATATTTTTTGGAAATGACGATTTTACCCATAGGGTGAGGGAAAAATTACCAAAATGCCCTTAGATAAAAAACTGACCAAATGACTTTTGAAATTTGTGGGAACCTCAATATGGGATCAAATGCTTTTGTTTAAGTTACCCACAGTTTTGAATAGAAAGCAAATGGAATGCACCTTGGACCAGCCACAAAACGTGCAAGCTAGGTGGAAGTAGGAATGGTGTAGAATTCTCTTGATATAGGACACTTGTAAGGCCTTAGTTCAATAGCCAATAAAATGAAAACAACCAAAAAGCTAGGTAATCATATAAGCTTTGAAGATTTTTTTAGAAAAGCCAATTCATCTAGCCTATAAAAGGAGGAGGATAGCTGAAAATTGGACAGCCAAGGGGAGTCCAAAACCGTGCAAAACACTAGCCTAAAGCCTTTCATTCCATTCTTTTCTAATTCACCTTTTACCAAAACATAAAGCAAAAGCCTAAAACCTTGGAAGTTCACGTGAAGCACTAGCCATTTTAGGAGCAAGAGCTATTCAAATTAAAGAAAGAAAGGTTGTCCACAAGGCTTAGGGAAAAAGGTATGGGGAGTTTATGATGAGTTTAGTTTGAATAATAATCCCTGTTTGATTTTATTTTACTTTGTATACAAGGTGTTTGATGATATGTCTCAAATAGCTTGAAATGTCTAATTGACTAAGTAACTTGATTCTAAATTAAATAACTAAGTATTGGAAGAATAACTTGAATTAAATTCAATAAAGAAAAGTAAAAATTAACCGAAAATTTGAGATAGTATAGTTGTCTTTAAGAAAACAATCATTTAAAGCTATAGTTGTTAAATAAAATAGTTGACATATATTGGTGTTAACTGAAATCATGATTATGATTTCTTAAGTAGCTATGTTTAATTTGATATTAGAAAGTGGTTGGAAATATGTCTAGGATGTGGAAAATGATGTTAAGTAGCTTTCTTTTACAAGTATTCTATATTGCACACCATGTGTTTGATAGTTTGTCACAAAGAGTAAAAGATGTTTAAGTGTTGTGGATTTGAACCTTTATTGTTGGATATGTAGTATACTTCATGATTGAATATTTTAAAGGAATAACTACATGATTTTACCTGTGTTGTTGAGTGTTTCCATAAAGCACACCAAGTGTTTGATAAAAGGTTTCAAAGAAATAAAATAAGTTATGTGATCTTTCATGTGTTGTTAAGTAATTCTATATACTTTAAAAATTAACATGTTGCTTGATGGGTTATGATTTTGAGGGTGAGAAATGAATTAGACTTTGATGTTGAGAAACTAATTAAGAATTGAGTTATGTTGATGATGGAATAATTGGAATCCTTGTGTTGTATGGTGATTATTTATTCTAAGAGCTGTGGCTATATGATGAGACTGTGGTGTAAAATTCTATGATGATGGAAATAAGCTTTATGTGTTGTTCTAAAAGCATCTGCCACGAGCTGTAAAGATGTTTAAATACTTGATAAAATGAATCATTCATGCATTTCATACGCATATGCCTGGCGGGGGTTAACCCGTGGAGTTATGCCTGGCGGGGGTTAATCCGTGGAGTTGTTTGTCAGATAGCTGAATTGAGTCCATGCGTTCAGAGATTGAACTGGGGGGTAGTGTGTTTCAGGGAGGACCACACCACCATAATGATCACATAGGTGGAGGTGACATTCCTATGCACCCCTGCCCTACCCCGACTGAATGGATAGGTTTGCCACTAGGATGGGACTATCTTGACTGTGGCCACTGTTGATAATTTAATAACCTGAGATCTCAGTCATGCATCATATAAAAAGACGAGCATGCATCTTATACATCGCATAATGGGTATATGTATGATGATCTGTATACTGTATAAGTTGTGTGGTCTTTTTATGATTAAGATTTTATCTATCTGTGTGTATATTATTCAAACTATGTTTGTCATAAACTTACCCGATTTGTGTCTGTGGTTGACACCTGTGATGACCCCAATTCATTTGGGCGAGCAGAGGAATAGGAAAGCATGAGCTGTAGATGAAGGTTGTTGAAGAAGTTTTGATGAACTGTTTGCTGTAATTTGTAATTTCATATGGCATGTAATTTGTAATAAACAGTCTGTGTATTATTTTGATAACTGACTTTGGACTGTACCATGGACTGTATTCTTATTATAAATGAATCGTGGTAACGAAAATCGTTTACGCTACTTACGAATCATAAAAATTAGCAAGCGAAGTGAAAAGAATTTTCGTGAAAAATTTATAACCAAGAGCATTATAACATAAAGTGAACATGAATTTCATCTAAAATTAATCAAGCACAAGAGAGTCAAGAGAGGCGTTACAAACATCAGGCACAGGCTGGGGTGGAATGTGCTGGACATGCCCAAACTGCCTAAGTACCCTCTCAGGTAGATACCTAGTCAAGTGAGGACCCATCTAAGGAAACCAGAGAATAGACTGATGGACTGAAACTCCCTGTGCGGCCTATGCTCCACGTAAGGTGTCCAACAAATATCAGACGGTGTCAACCTATCTATACGTTTGTGATAGGTTGCCACCGGTAAGGCCTTCGCACTCGTCCACCTACAGGATCGAGGCTGCCTCTCGTCGTAGTGCTCGTTTGGAACGACATTTCCTATAGTAGGAAAATGCTCGTATATCCAGCACTACAAATTTTTAAAAATACAAGTCAGCAAACAATGGAAACAAAACACACTGATAAAATAAGGTTGAATCATTACACACATCAAACGATATCATTACCTGTAATAGAGTGATGTAGCCTGCAAGATGTTTCCCGTGGTGCTTGTTGATTCAAGTGAAATTAAGAATCAATGAATGAAGATCAAGCTTCAAGGTTTTGGACTGTCAAACATGCACAAAGGATATGCTCAAAGGAAAGCTTGAAGAATCAATTTGATCATGTGTAAAAGGAAGTATATGATCTGATAATCCAAGAGTGTGTGTGCATCATGCATCATTCATTCATTTAAAGTCATTAGATTAATTGATTAAGTAAAAACTATTGATTAGAAAGGCACTTAGAAAGTTAAGTTTTTGGAAATATTAAGTAACAAATAAATAATCGATTACAAGAATTGGAACATCGATTATTTTGTTCTTCGTGTCCTTTAGAAAACAAAGTATGATCATTGTAATCGATTACAGATCGTTTTAATCGATTACTCAGGCTTATTATGAAAAATGGTGCTTTCTGTCTTGATCGATTACATAAGAGTTTAATCGATTACATGCCTGAACTTACATCTTAGAAAAATACATGCTTACTGTCTTAATCGATTACTTCATGGAATAATCGATTATATTGTTCTTTGCCTAAACCCAGAAAAGCTTACAATCATTTTAATCGATTACATTATTCAATTAATCGATTACGTTGTATAACTTGAAAAAACATGTGCCTCTGGCTTAATCGATTACGTATCGGAATAATCGATTAAATGTCTCATTCTTGGAACTCTGAACGTTTCACAAGCTGTTTAATCGATTACTATCTTGATTTAATCGATTATAAATGCTAAATAATCGATTATTGGAGCATATTTAATCGATTATTTTCAGTAACTGATAGTTATAAATAGAATGTCTGCGACTGAGGCAAAAAGAATGAACAGAGAAATTCGTGTGCAATTGAGAAATTAGTGTTGTAAACATTCACAAACACTCTGGGCATTCATCTGTGATAATTCTTTGATAGAGAAACACTTAGAAACTTCATTGGATTCATGTGGGTATATTGATCATGAGCTGAAGTTTCTTCTTGCAATCAAGTCACAAGAAAAACTGCATATCTGTGATGATAATCTGCATATTCATTTGTTAATCATTCATGTTCATTCAATCTTGGATTATCAGGTGATATCTTTTCTTGGCTTTTGATTGTGTTAATCAATTTCTTTGTAAGTTGGAAAAAGTATTTCTGTTGTAATTAGTTTCTTTCAAGCAAAGAGATAGAGTTTCTCTAGGATTCACCTGGGTAGGGTTCTCAGGGTGAAGGGTTTGTCTCTAAGAATCTAATAGGGTTTTAGATTTCTGAATTTCTTTTAGGGTTGAAGGAAAGAGACTTGTAATATTGCTTGTAAAGATTTTATTGCAATAGTGGAACTCCTCTCTAGTGTTGAGTTGGAGAACTGGATGTAGCCTCATAGTGTTTGAGGTGAACCAGTATAAAATCTGTGTGTTCTCTCTATTCTTTCAGATCATTTTCAAATTACTTTGTTTGTGAATCAATATCATTGCTCAGTTTTGTAATACTCGTTTTTCTGTTGCTCATAAAAAGGGAAGTTGATTGAAAACTAATTTTGATATTGAAAACTGATTTTGATTCTGAAAATTACTCTATTTCTGAAAGTTGTTTTAATTGTGATAAAGATTCTAGTATAACTCTGATATAAATTTTTTTAATTGGATAAGTTTTCAACCAATTCATCCCCCCTCTTGGTTGTTTGAAGTGTTCCTTTGTTTTTCAGTGCTTACATGCGTAGCTCAAGTTCTCATACATGTGAACAAGAGCAGCCGCACCCCACGCGAATCCTGCACAACGGTCGAAGTCTCGAAACGTCTCCAAGAATACCACAGCTATATTTGTGGCACTCTTGTTGGCAAACAATGTGCATCCAACAAGGTGAAGTAGATATGCCCTGGCGACCAGGATCCACTGCCTCGCCTCGACCTTCGCGTAATATGTGTCCCGGAGCCATGATAGTCTAACATAAGCCCCATGACACTGGGATGTCTTAGCTGCGGCCTCCTCTAGAGTCACATCAAGAAGCTCCACCAACAATGTCATCGCCTCGCCCACTTCCAGCTGATAGTACGAGTCGAATGTGCCCATAACAGGGAGATGTAGCAGTGATGACACATCGTCCAGTGTCAGTGTCATCTCTCCCACGGGCAGATGAAATGAACATGTCTCGGGGTGCCACCGCTCAACAAATGCGGATAGCAACCCCCTATCCCTAGTCTCCACTGAGCATCCGATCAACGGGCTCAGGCCAGTGGCAGCCACAAAGCCCTCTATCTCAGCAACAGGCTTCCCGAATTTAATGACCTTACAACCATGGGAAGCAAGCTTCAACTCTAGACGTTCCTGCATTGAACATATTATGTAAGGTAAAACATTAATGGGTAACCAATTGTATTACAACATTCGACTATGAAATTGAACATGTCAATACCTCTCCGACCCACACGCGTAGATCGACATGGTCCCCAAACTCAGTCAACAAAGATGAATCTTCGGCCCTCCAGGGAAAGATTCGGACACTGTGTCCATATCCTCAGTGACCGGATCGGTCGTCTCCACCTCTGGCTCCTGCACAGGAGGATCATCATGAATGGCAACACCTGCCCTGCAACGACGTACAGATGCAGTAGGCCTACGCCGCTCAGGGGCATCATGCTGATCCCCTCCTCCATGTGTAATCACTGAACGATCAAGACTTCGGCCAAAAGGCCGACGCACTCCTCCTCTAGTCCTAGCCATAATCTGCATCCGCATAGTGTATTTCAGTTTTTGAGCTTCAGGAACAACATCGTTGTTCACTTGACTTGACCTTGTCTCATAACATGCTACTATATTACTACAATTGTACCTAATCTCAGTCATGCTTGTCACAATTGTGACCAAGCATAAAAAAGTAATGCAATAAAAATGACTAAAGAATGGGCCAAGCTTTGAAATCAAACTGCATAGTTGGTAATTTTGGTGTTGTTCTAGTTGTTAAATTTGGTGCTATCCTTATATTCACCCAATATGGGACTGTTCTAGTTGTTAATTTTGGTGCTAATAATCAAGTTAGGTTTCTCTTGGTCTTGCTTCAGGAAAACCTGATGTTGGGCTAAGATTATGAGCATTCTATATGTTGAGGGGTACCTATGCAACTTTGTATACCTTGTTACCTGTTGCTAATAAATTATATTTAATTTAAGAACCACAAGTTTAAATTTGGCTTCTGTGTGTCTGGAAAGCATGATATGTGTTAAGGATTATATTGTTAATTTGCACATTAACAATACTGTTTAATTGTTCTCAGTTTTGGCTTTTCTAACTGGTTATTTAGTTTAGGTATCTTCAACATTATTATCACTTTAAGAGTGTTTTTGCAGGGAAATAAAATGATCAAATCTGAACGTTTTATTGGGAAAAGGTTGGTGCACAGTGTGAACTGTTAAGCTAACTAACTGTCTCAAATAACAATACTTGCAGACAATCACAGTGTTCATGTCTTCACACGATATAAATCTAAAGCAGAAACAATTTTTCGGAGTAACAATGTACTATAAACCTTTTCAACAGATCAAAGTACTATAAAATTATACAAAATTTGCATTCCTCCATCATGTGAATCACTAACAGCATATTAATGGTTCACAAGCTGTCTATACATATTAATAGGTAACATCAAATTAATTAGAGCATAGTCATAGTCCATTTCTAATCATATCAACACAACAAATTATCTTTTTTCCCCAACAATCACATATCTTTTTTCCCCAATAATCTTCAGTTTTTTTTTTTAAAATAAAACCTTTTTTTTAACTGCAGTGACTCTATACGGATTATAGGATCTGTATGAATATTACGGATTGGCTAATCCATATGATCGATACAGATTAGCCCATCCATAATATTCATACGGATTCTATAATCCGTATAGAGTGCACGGATTGACCAATCCGTAGGATGGCCACGGATTACGTAATCCGTTAGAATGTTACGGATCCTCTAATCCGTATAGAGGGCACGGATTGACCAATCCGTAGGAGGGCCGCGGATTAGGTAATCCGTAAGAATTGTACGGATTATGTGATCCATAAAATTCTTACGGATTACCTAATCCGCGGCCCTCCTACGGATTGGTCAATCCGTGCCCTCTATACGGATTACCGGATCCGCCACAGCCAACCCCGACTGTAACACCTCTCTTTTACTCTCTCGTGCTTGATTAATTTTATATGGAAATTTGTGTCCTTTTAGTATTATAACGATTTTAGTTATAAATTTCTCACGAAAATTCTTTTTCACTTTGCTTGCAAATTTTTGTAATTTATTTGTAACAAAAGCGACTTTTCCTCACCACGGTTTATATAATTATAGTTCCTTAATACAAATTAAATTATTAAACAGTCCAGGTACAGCCCCAAATAGTTCCTCACAAAATAAGTTACAAACAGCTTAGTACAGACAGCGTAGCACCAAATACAGATAACAAAAAATCATAATCACAATAGAAAGTACATCCAACTTCTTCATCAAGTCTTCCTCAACGATTTCTCTCGTTTACTGTTCCTCTGCTCGCCCAAATAAATTGGGGTCATCACAGGTGTCAACCACCGACACAAATAGGGGTAAGTACATGATAAACAAAATTTAAATAAAAACAGACATAATAGCACATATACGTAGATGGTAACAGTTATAAAATAACAATACAGAGGACTCACTATAGATTAATTGACACCATTTACTCAGCACATGAATTAAATCATCTCTTTTACACACATATTCATCATGTAATGTATAGAATGCATGCTCATCTTTTTTTATATAATGCATGATTGAGATCTCAGGTTCAACATTTCCTCTTTAGTGGCCACAGTCAGATAACCCCACCCTCACCTTAGTGGAACGAACTTATCCATTTAGTCAGGGTAGCCCAGTGGCGCGTAGGAATGTCACCTCCACCTATGTGATCATCATGGTGGTGTTGTCCTCACTGTCTCAACTACCCCCAAGTTCAGACACCTCTGAACGCATGGATTCAGTTTAGTTATCTGACACACCTCCTCATGAGGTAACAACTTCACCAATTTTACCCCATCGAGTATACGCACATGATTCATGTATGAATACTCTTTTTCCATTTTATTTTCCTCATCATTCATCACTCTTTCTTCTTTTAAGCACACCAATGTTTAATTTTTTTCAAAACACATTAAATGGACATTGTTAACAACACTTATATTATTTGTATAAATTGAATCAAGTTATAAACGTACATTATTACACAAAGTTTCACCAATCTACATCACACCATACAACCATCCCTTCATTAAACCTTTGTTTCAAACAATAGATTTTAATTACATACTTGAAGAAAATTATTATATCTACTTATTTGTAATTTAATTCAACATGATTTTATCTTAAGATTAACAACCACAACAAACTAAATAGTTAAAAGAATATTTAAAGAAACATTACAAAATAAATAAATTAACTTAAGGAACATAGAATATACGTTATCTATAACAAAATAATTCATGAAACATTATAAATCTAAACCATTAAGCATTACATAAAGAGTTCTTACTTTGAATTTTGTTTGTAATTGTTTATTTTGAATTATTTGTCTCATCATCAATAAGATCAAGATAAAAAGTCTCATAATCATTCATATCACATATCTTGGTTCTTTAGTTCTTCTCTTTCCTTCAAATCATCAAACTTAATTCTTTATTAACCTAAGTATTAATAGAGTTAGTATTTAAACTTGGTTTATCAAGGACTTCCCCATACCTTAAGTATTTTCTAAAAAGTGAACAATCTTGCTCCCTTGCCTTCCTAGCTTTCACGTGGACTTGAGTATGGTTGGTAAGTATGATTTTGCTTTTTGTGAAAGTGATAGCAAAGGGTGGAATAAGGTGGAATACGGATACTTCTTGTTTGTGCCTTGAATTGTTTGCAACAAAGCTTTGAAAAGGTCAAGTGGTGTGGTTTATGGGAAGTGCACGGTCACTTTCCTTGGCTATCCCAAAATGGTTTAGTCCAATTGCTTTTATAGGAAAGTCAAAATATCTTCTTTCCTTTATGCTTTCTTCTCATTGGTTGGTTCCTTGACTAACTTGTTCCACACATTTTGCTTTCTTCCTCCTATTGAACGGTTGGTGTAGTGATAAGGAAGGCTTCTTTGTGCTTTGTCTTGCTTGAAAAGCTAGCAATTAATGATAGATTCCCTTTGTCTCCTAATATCTTAAGCCATCATTCTTACTTTCCACTAACTTTCTTCTTATTGGCTAATTATTTTCATCCTTACATGTGGATTAATTCTTGATTCTTCTACACTTCTCCTTACTCCTAGCTTGTTTGCACATGAATTTGCTCAGCTTGGAGAGGCAATTTTCGTGGTATAGCTAGTGTGTTCAAGATGCTTTATGCTTTTCCTTATTATTGATTTTTCTGCAAAACCAGTATTAGTAAAATACTCATTCTGAATTCGTTCACCGTTGGATCTTCTTAGAATTTTAAAGACATACTCCTATTCCATATATCTAACTTTTGACCGTTGATATTTTTGAAATAATGCCTAGAACTATCTACGGGTCCAAGGTAGTCAAGAGGAAGTTTATTTCAAAAAAATCTTCTTACTTCATTATTATCTTTTCTTTACAAATGGACCAATAGGAAATTTTCAAGCTTCTTGGCCCTCCATGTGGCTAATCTTGAAGTTTCTTTAAGCTCCTCTCCATTGATCTTGTATCATACGGTC
>PYAF01002578.1:111457-121727 GCA_007407185.1 Glycine tomentella
GTTATTAAAATTACTAATCTAACTTATTTAGAACACTTATCCCTTTTATAATTAAGGGAAAATTCTATAGTCATATCCATACTGGTCTTATAATTTTCTGATGCCTAAGGTAATCTAAATTAAGCTCTTTTCATCCTATCTTCCACAATTCGTATAAATTTTATTTTAGGGTTCCCTGCCTCCAACCTTGCTGATACTTGATTATCTAAAAGCATTTTATCCTATATTTAGGTTCCCACAAATTTCTAAGGTCATCTTGGTCAGTTTTGACATAGGGGCATTTTGGTAATTTCACCCCTCAGCCTAGGGGTATAATTGTCATGTCTAAAAAATATTCAGGAAAACTCTGTAATTGTTACCCTAAGGGTATTCTGATTATTTTTCAAGCATCCCAGAGTGTTTATAGAATTTCCTCCTTACAGTATCTTGTTAAAATGCCTAGGGGCAATTTGGTCATTTCTGAAATGTCCAGGGGTATTTTCGTCATTTCCCCCCAATCTTTTTGTACTGCCTTGAATCAACATTTAACCTTAGTAATTGACTGTAATTTCCAAAATTTTGGGGTGTTACACCGACCACCAGACTTCCATGGCCGGCGATTGAGCAACCTTAACCGGCCACACATACAAAGAACTCACCAGGGTGACGAGACAGACTCAAGGCTTCACCACCAATGCAATGTGAATGCCGACAAAGCTCCAAAAAAGTCCAATGGTGCGGCGGAGAAGAAGGAACCCAATGCGAACAACGAACCGAATGCGCTAACGGAAGAAGCCACACTCAATAATGCTGCAACAGAGGGATTAAAACAGCAACGTCAATGGGGGGTCAGGGAAGAAGAAGCTGGTGTCGCCGGAGAAGAGGAGGAGAAGATGGAAACCGTGCGGGAGAGGGAAGGGAAGAAGAAAAGCTTTTTCAAAATATTATATAATTTTATAAAAATTAAAGGTTATATTGGGAATTTCACTGTTTAAAATGGTGTATGAGAATTTTTTAATGGTGTAGGAAGCTTATGCCTTCAAATTGAAGGCACATTATGGGCGAGAAATACAACTGGTAAATGGGCTTGTATTGAACTTGAATTTAATTAGTTTAGAAGTGGGATCGTTTGTGGGAAATACACAACTGATAGGGAAAAAGGAAACAAAAGGTTATAGAAAAGAAAAAGAAGCAACATACACAAGGAAAATAGTCTGAAAATATAGGTGCTGGAGATAGGTACTAGCCATTAATGCATGGACTTAGACATGGTCCACTCATAGGTGTATTTGTTCTTGAAGAGGGATCAACTTCATTGGATATATTTGAGAAAGCAATGCTCAACAAAGTAAAAGACATGGGGAATCCCAAAAAGGACAGGTAGAAGGTCTTCGATAATGATATCTCACCTTTATTAACTGCAATAGGTTAGTTTGGGTGAAAGTAATAAGAATTGGAATAAGAAGATTTGGGAAAAAGGTAAAGCAATAGGGGTGACATATGATGGTGATGAAGAAGATGTCCTGGGTAAATTATATCACATGGAGAAATAAGATCAAGAAGGGCTATGTCAAGTCCAGGATAACCACTTGAAGGGATAAACTTGAAAACAATATGAATACACCCAAATACTAAGAGGGGGGGAATTGTATAAACTTGACCTTTTAAAACTTTTATAAAATCAGAGTTGAAGGATCTTTATCACTTTTTAAAATCAATGAAACTTCAATTCAACCAAACCACTCAGTCCAAGGAATCAATGACAAAATCTGCACTTATTGATTAAGAAAGAAATCACAGTTGTCAAGAGATCAAGATAATAAGAAGAGATAGAGAGATCAACACAAAAACATATACTGGTTCACTTTTCAAGAGAAGCTACATCCAGTTCTTCTAATCAAACAAGATTAGAGTTCTACTAAATCAAATTTGTTCTTTTACAAGCTGTTACAAATGATTTTCCTTATCCACCCTAGATAAAGAATCATAATTCTAACACCCTATTAGAAATCAAATCACAAAGAACCTGAGTACTCTACTAAGTTTTTTATCCCTAGAGAACACTACTCTAGAAAGCTTGAAAGAAAACTATTTGATCTTAGCCTTACACAAATTTCAAACAAAAAACAATTAACTAGAAAAGTTTAAGAGAGACACAACCTGTGATCCTCAATGAATGAATTGAATGAATGAATGTTATCAATCAATTCCTAAGTTGCATGAATGTTGATGAACAAAAAATCAACTCTCTTGAAGTTATTTTCAAGGATCTTGTCTTAACACATCATCATCAAGGAAGCATGTAAACTTTTGATCTCAAACAAGAAATGTATCACTCAGAAAATCTGTTTCTTGAACCTTTGAAAGCTTAGAAAGTGTAGAGAAATTCGTAAACTCAGAATGTAAGTTGTATCTCAAAGCACAAATCCAAAAGATTTAAATAGAAAACATATTTAACTGATTGTAATCGATTAATACGTAAGTGTAATCGATTATTTTGCTTCAAGTAATCGATTAATATAGCAATTAATCGATTAAAATGTTCTTGAGACAATCTGGAAAACTTTTATAATTGATTAAACTGTGATGTAGTTGATTAATCCAGTCTGTCTCAGTTATGTAATAAGCATTTGTAATTGATTACAGATGAATGGTAATCGATTAAGGCAGTCATACTATGTTTTGTATTAAGCCTTGGTAATCGATTACAGTAAGTGGTAATCGATTAAGGCAGTCATGCTATGTTTTGTGATATACGCTATGTAATTGATTATGACTTGCTTGTAATAGATTAAAATGTTCTTCATGGCTTTTCCAAAAGTAATACACGCAGGTAATTGATTACTTATTGCCTGTAATGATTAAGGCAGTTGATGAGTCACTATTTATCTTTATTTTCTCACCTTTCTGTACTCATTTTAATCCCTGATTTGTGTTTAAACGTTCATATTTTGCACTGTTTTTCATTTAGGATTTAATTGGACCGATAATTCAGATTTTAACTAATTTGGATTTCTTAAGTTTAATTATTCCAATTTTTATTTTCAGGGCAGCTTAATAATTAATTGGGCTTGGAATTAATTCATGGACTTGAAGATTGGGATGCCGCGTCAGCATTATTTTCCTCATCAGCATTTTATTTTCGTTTTATTTTATTTTCATTTTTTTGGGGCCAAAATTGTTAGGAAAAGCCCATTTTCGTTTAGGTCAGACACTATTATTTATAGAATACTGTGTCCATGCAGAAAAAGAACAACACTATTCACAGTTTTCTTTTAGGGTTTTAGTATTTTCGTTTTCTGCTGTTTTCTCTGTTTTTAGGGTTTTTCATTTCTGTTGGTGATTTTCGTTTTCAGAATGCAGTTACGTTTCAATTTCAGTGCTATTTCATTTCTGTTTCAAGTTCTAATCTCGTTTTCATTTTCTGCTTTCAGTATTTAGGTTTAGGTTTTCGTTTTCATTTTCGTTTCTGTTTAATTTCATTTTTGCATTTGAATTTCGTTTCTCTTCTAGTTTCGTTTAATGTTCAGTTTCGTTTCAATTCACGTTTCTGTTGCTAATTTCAATTTAATGGAAGGCTAAATCCTAGGGTTAGACCCTAGGACAGATTGCAAACCCTTTAATGGAGGTTCTCTGTATTTGCAATTCATTTTCTGCTTGGTTCTTCCTTGTTGGGTTTCTGTTCTGTATTTTTCGAATTAGAGTCATGCTTAATAATTCTGATATTGATTGATTCAGTAATCTCAGGTTGCTTAATCCTGAGAGCTTGCCCTGACGAGGTTCACGATTCGTGTAATGAAGTTTTAGGTTAATCTTCGCTTAGTAGATTAATCTGGACTGATAAGGATTAAGTAGGACAGATTATCTTTCGTGAACCAAGGATATTAGAGGCGCAATCTGTTTTAAGGTCTGACTTGTTTTAAATCCCTGCAATTAATTAGTATTTCTGTTTTATTTTAGAATTTCTTGCATTCTGTTAAAACCCCCCCAGTACACGTTTTTAATCCCTAACGCAGACAATTGGTCCTTGAGAGACGACCTAGGAGTCACTTCCTAGTACTACATTTAAACTGTATTAATTTGGCCGAGTACGACCTCGATCAGCAGTGCACATGTTGATTTTTTCAAAACCAAAGCAATGAGAATTCCTTTTCAAATGCAAACATGTAATCTTGAATGCTTTTCTTCAGTCATGAATGCATGTATATGGATATGCTTATGCAGTGCAAGGATCACCAGTTAAGCTTCTTGAACTACTTAGTCAAAATTGCAAATTCCTTCAATTTGATTGGCATGCAAAAAGCTAAAATTCTAAAGCAACAACTTCATCCTTGCCTTGATCTTCTTCCAGCTCCCCCTATATCCAACAATCTCCCCCTTTTTGGCTTTGATCATGCCAAATACCAATTGAACTAATGATAGGAGCTTTGATCTTAACCTGAAATTCACTCAGCCTTTTGCCAATATCAAGTGTTAAGTTGCCTTGCATAAACATAGATAATTCTTAAGTTACTCCCCCTATTTTAGGTAATATTTCTCAGAATTCAGAGCAATTCAAATAACACATGTTTATATAGAGGTGTTCAATTTATCAATTTATTTTCTCCATCATTAGTTCAATTTATTTTCTCCCCCTAGTTGGCTTATCAAAGGCAAAAGCATTGTAAGATCAACATAAGCAAAGAAGGAAGAAATAGAAACTGAACTTTTCATTAAGGGAAATTGAAATACAATTAAAAGTAGAACATTGAGAACAATTGAAAACAGAACATAGCAAACATTAAAAATAGAGCATGAAAAACCAGAACACAATCACAAGCAAAAACAGAATTATCTTAAACTAGGGCCCATCAAACCCATGTAGAACAATCCTAGACTCAATATTTTCTACCCTAGACCGAATTTCTTCTAAGGATGAGTTGGTCTTAGCTCTATGCTCATGATTTTATGTCAGAAGAGCATCCATCTTCTGAATCATTAAGGATTCAAATGAATAGTACTCTTATTGAGTAGGATTTTCTTTAGTCATTTCTTCTTCATCAGCTCCTTCTTTAGCACCTGCAGCTTGAGGTTGTTGTCCAGCCATTTTCCATCCATAAAGAGTCTTAATGAGTCCAAGCTTGTTGAGATGCTTGTCCTTAATGAGGTTGGTGACGTCTATTGTGTTGTCAACCACCTCATTTGAGACATCAATATGGAAATAATCAATGAATTTAGAGATAAGCACAACATAGGAAAAGTGATAGCTGATAAGCCTTGAAGCTTTCATCATGATTTCAACAAACACAAGAACCCAATTGATCTGAGTTGAGTTCTTTATGCCATATACCAGCTGCAAATCATCATCTGTGATTAATAACCTATCTTCCCCAGTCATATTCCCCACACCAAGTCTTGTTTTCAGCTGTGCTTGAGGATCAGACAACATACCTCTGTATGTTTCAATTTTGTTGTATCCCCTAATTTCTTCATCAAACCTCCTCACACCAGCAGAGGAGATTCCAGCCACAGCAAACCAAACTTCTTCTTCAATCACCATAGGCACACCATTCACTTGAGAGCAAATAATTCCATCTATGCTGGCTTTAGCACAGGTGTAAAACACCCTCACTAATTCAGGGTAGAATATACCCGTAAGTTTAAGGAATTTCTTCAATCCTTGGACTTGAAACATGGTAGGGAATTGAAATCCCTCATTGATGAACCAGTTGAGGTCCAGATACTTAGGAGTCATGACCAGGTTGGTGGCATTGAATTGGATGTAGTTTATTCTATCTTTTTCCACTGGAAACCAATGATTCATCCTATTTCCAGTTGGATTGGAGGATTCCCCAGCCTTCCTTTTTCTGGTTTTGGCTTTATTTGAGGTAGACATGACAATTTAGAATGGAAAGGGAGAATGGGCAGAGTTTAGGTTTGAGAGAGAGAAGATAACTTAGAAATTTCAGACATTTAGGTATGATTTTCTCTCTAGTGAAAAGCTGTATTTATAGGGGTTTTTGGGGTTCAAATTTGAAATTTAAAAGACACTAACAGCTATTTCGAGTACCCAAAAGCTTAAATGCTCAAAAATATATTTGAAATTTGAATTTAACTGAAGATATGGCAGTTTAGATTTCCAAGAAATCTACAGAAGCTGCAGTAACACCATGTGTAATCAATTAAGAGAGTCAGTAATCGATTAATTTGTAGCCAAACAGAGACTTTGCAACATGGTGTAATTGATTAAAATGATGTGTAATCGATTACTTCAGTGGGGCACAATTCAAAACAACACACAGTAATCGATTACCATTTTGTGTAATCGATTACTCCAGTGAGAACATAGCTCATAGTAACATTGTGTAATCGATTACTCCAGTCCAGATTTGTTTTTGAGAAAGCTTTTCAACCATAAGTAATTGATTAATCCAAGGTGTAGTCGATTACTCTAGAGCAAGAACTTTTTTTGGATAGAGCTAAAATAGAGTGTTATCGATTAATTTGAAGATGTAATCAATTACATCATCAAAAATTTGTTTTAAAAACAGCTTTCAATCATTAAATAATCGATTGTGTCATGTTGTAATCGATTATTGCAGTCTATTATGCATAATAAATAGTGATTATGCAGCAGGGAACTCATTTTTTTTATGCCTTTTTTATGTATTGTCATTTATTTAGTGAATCATCAAATAGAAGGGAAATCAAAATGACATGCTAACATATGTTAGATTCATCAAGTATGCCTAGCATGTTTCTAAGTGCATAAAACCTATCTCTTGCCAAAGGTTTTGTAAAGATGTCAGTCAATTGATTTAAAGTATCTATGAACTCAATTTTACAATTACCCTTTTGGATATGATCCCTGAGAAAATGATGCCTTATCTCAATATGTTTGGTCCTTGAATGCATGATTGGATTGTTGGATATGTTGATGGAACTGGTATTGTCACAGAGCAGGGGCATTTCCTTTAACTCAACACCAAAATCTTGTAGTTGTTGCTTCAGCCAAAGGCTTTGTGCACAACAGCTTCCAGCAGAGATATACTCAGCTTCAGCAGTTGATAAAGCAACACAAAATTGCTTCTTGCACCAAGAGATTAGTGAGTTGCCTAATAGGTGGCAAGTTCCACTAGTACTCTTTCTATCCAATTTGCACCCTGCAAAGTCAGAGTTAGAATATCCAATTAAGTTGAGAGACGCAACTTTAGGATACCAAAGTTCAACTTTGTGTGTAGACTTGAGATACTTGAGGATCCTTTTGGCAGCAGTAAGGTGTGATTCTTTGGGATTTGCTTGATATCTAGCACACAGACACACACTTAACATAATGTTAGGTCTACTTGCAGTCGAGTATAATAAAGATCCAATCATTCCTCTGTATTTTAACTCATCAACACTTTTTCTTTTATCATCTGAATCAAGATAGGTTGATGTAGCCATTGGAGTTGCAGCATCCTTGCTTTTCTCCATTTCAAACTTTTTGATCATTTCCTTGCAATACTTGGTTTGAATAAGAAATGTCCCATTCTTCATTTGCTTGACTTGTAGTCCTAGAAAGAATGTGAGCTCTCCCATCATTGACATTTCAAATTCACTCTACATTGAGACAAAAAATTCTCTGCACATAGATTGATTAGATGAACCAAATATAATGTCATCAACATAGATTTGAATCAACAAGATATCATTGCCTCTTTTCTTGATGAACAAGGTTTTGTCCACTTGTCCTCTTATGAAAGATTGGTCAAGCAGAAATTTGCTCAATCTCTCATACCAAGACCTTGAGCTTGTTTCAAATCATTCAAAGTTTTTCTCAATTTGAAAACATGGTTAGGATGTTTGTAATCAATAAATCCAAGAGGTTGTTCAATATATATCTCCTCATCAATATAACCATTTAAAAATGCACTTTAACATCCATTTGAAACAATTTAAAATCCATCAAGCATGCATATGAAAGCAACAACCTAATGGCCTCTAACCTTGCTACATGAGCATAGGTTTCATCATAGTCTATGCCTTCTTGTTGGTTGTAACCTTTTGCAACCAATTTAGCTTTATTCCTAACTATGGTGCCACTTTCATCAAGTTTGTTTCTGAAAACCCACTTGGTGCCAATAGGTTTATGAGAAGAGGGTCTAGGAATTAATTCCCAAACTTCATTTCTCTTAAATTGATTTTATTCATCATGCATGGCCATCATCCAATGTTCATCAAGCAAAGCTTGGTCAATGATCTTTGGTTCAATTTGTGAAACAAAAGCCATAGTACAACAAAGATTTTTTAAAGAGGATCTAGTAGAAACTCCCTTGGAAACTTCCCCAATTATATTGTCAAGGGAAAGGTCTTTAGTTGTTCTCCAATCCTTGGGCTTTTGTAGTGATGTTGATCATTCCACTTCATCATATAGTTCTTCCTTTTCCTTTTTATTTAGATCATTGAGTTGCAAATATTCTTCCATTGGTCCTGCATCAACATCACACCCCTTTTCCTCCTTAGAGGAGTTAGACTCATCACATATTAAACAACAATTGTCAATGAATGAGACTTTGAGAACTTTGTCGCATAGTTGGCTTATGCTTAGGAGGTTGTGCTTCAAACCTTCCACATAAAGCATATTCTTTATCTGTTTTGAAGCTATCTCCTATATTTCCTTCTCCAATGATCTTTCCTTTATTATTATCACCATAAGTAACATATCCTCCATCTTTGAGAATCAAATTTGAGAGCATGGACATGTCACCTGTCATGTGCCTAGAGCAACCACTATCAAGTTACCATAGTGTTGATTTTGCTCTTAGACACACTTGCAAAAATCAAATTAAGTAACAAAGAGAGGTACCCAATGTGGGTTGGGTCCATAGGGGTTAGTTGGCTTCCTTTTTCTCTTAGGTACCCAAATGCATTCACCATTAGGCACATAATATCTCCTTGTATAGCACCTAATGGATGTATGACCTTTCTTCATGCAATAATTGCAATTAATAGTGTTTGATTCTCTTTCAAAATGAGTCAATTGATGATGCTTTGTTTTTGAAAGGCCTTTTTGATATTGCTATTTTGGAAGCATAAACCTTGTTTTTCCAAAAGGTTTTGATCCATGTTTGTACCCCAAACTAGAAGTATCTCTAGCATATTTTTGCACACTTAGCATTTGATTTAAATTGCATTTTCCTCTATAAAGCCTTTTCAAAAGATCAACCAAGTAAGAATTTTCTGAAAGCAAAAACATATATTTTTCACCTTGACTCTTTTTGTAATCATCAAATTCTTTTTGTAACATCTTGCATTTATCAACATTTAAAGATGATGAGGCACAAATGTAATGCCTAGGAGTTTAAACATGTGATTAAGCCCGATATTAGATCATAATCAAGCTTAGAAGCTTAGATTAAGCCGGATTAAGCAGAACAGAAGGTACTGCGCCAACAAGCCTATGTACTACCGGGGGTACATAGCCAAATTCTGCATGCCATGCCTGGAGCGTGGGAGGCCAGGCCTGGAGCGTGGGAAGTGCTCCAGAAAGTTGATTTTCACTGGAGTGCCACGCCTGGAGCGTGGGGTGCCATGCCTGGGGCGTGGGAAGCAGCCCAGAAATGTCATTTTGTCTGCCAGTCCACGCTTGGGGCGTGGGAGTCCACGCTTGAAGCGTGGGAGTCACGGCAGAGGCCTATAAAAGGCCCAGAAGCTCGAAAATCTTGATATTTTTCTTCCTCCTTCGTCCAAACCTCCATTGATGAGTTTGAGAGCTTCGTATCTTCTCCATCTTTCATCTAAACACCTCTGACCCAACTGAGAAAGTGATTAGAACCCTGAGAGGAGAGAAAACCCCCGATTGATCCCTGAGAATAGCTGAGAAACAGTGAGATTTGATTTCTCTTAGAGAACCCTTGAGAGCTCAGAGTTTAAAGGTGAAGGAAGCTTTGATTGAGCGATCTAACCTTGGGAAAGTGTTGCGCGATTTATGCGAATGTATACGGCAAGTGCACCGATCGTTAACAAGTAATAAAGTAGGTAAGTGAGTTATCGTCTCCACAGGGATTGGGGTAATTTTTACAATAATATTAATTCTAAATGATTGGAAGTAAAAACAGAAATAATAAAGATATAATTGTTGATGTTGGATGATTGGTTGAATAAAAACAGAAATTAAAATAAATGCAATAAAAAGATAAAAGAATTTACCAATGGAAGAAACAATTGTGGTCAGGCACAATCCCCTTTGTTCCTACCTCCTTCACTTGATTGGTTTATTATCTTAAGTCACACACATGATAAATCTTTCCTAAATTCGTAAATCCTAGAA